>JAPYYV010001642.1:0-35645 GCA_030522625.1 Copidosoma aretas | reverse complement strand
TTTATTAACGGAGGCACCAAGTATAAATTTCAACAGAGGCTTGAACTTGCTTGGTATGAAGTCAATGCGTATGCATGTGTGGGTGCAATGTAATTGCACCCACACACACGCTTAAAAATAATTCTGTTCGAAAAATCGAGTATAGAAGCCGCGTTCTATCTACTGAAAATATTTATATTTTCAATGCCCATCATACGTTAATATGAATTAAGAGATAAAGAATAATATTTAATTCAAAAAGTTATGAAAAAAAGATGGAAGTAATAGTATAAATGCCTTCAGTATTAAAAACATTCCCAGTCTTCCGAAAAATATTACGGCTAGCCACCGGAAATCTTTTACCTTAGTCGAGAACCACACGAAACAAGTCAAAAATTAAACATTTCTTGTTGCAAGACTACGAAAAAATTACGTCTTTTTTCAAGAATAGTATAAGTTAACTGAAAAGACCAAATTTTAAAATTTAAAAATAATTGACATAGAAGTTATCTACCGCTCTTATCTAAAGGTATAGGTATTCTTGGATGGGAGTTGGCGCCCAAGGGGGCAGAGCCTCACTAGTACATATATATATATATATATGTATATATATATATAGCACGTAAATTTAGGTTTGTTTTTTTCTAGGAATAATTTAAAAGATGCTTGAAATGTAAAATGATTTATAAATGTAATTTTGTACATTTTTAGAATATAGTTTTAATTGAATATATATTAGTGTTAAATATTGCGGATGTAAATTATTTAAGTTAGTAGTACCTTCAACAACTAAGAGAACTTATGGTTGTATAAGCTCTCCAGGGTTAGTTGGGCTACGAAGGGTATGAAATTGAAAAATCGTAACATCTTTTGGCGGAAATAGTGACAAAATAGTGTGATTTTATGCGGAAAGCGACACAAAAATGACATTTTATACTGAATTTGCAACAATAAAAAAAAGACTTGGTTTGATCACTTATTAAGAGTTTTTTAGTAGGTACTTTTAGTATATCCGTATTATCTAATGGAAATGTTGGATAAAATATAAATGGTATCGTAGGAAAACGCTTGATTTCTTCAATTTTAACTTGACAGAAATATGACTAGAATCACATTTATGTAAACCATTTTCGAACTAGTGGTCACACTCATAAGAATAATAACGATAGTTAATATAATAAATTTTATATGAATAAAAATAAGTATAATTTTATAAAAGTACACGTTGACTGCTTTTTTTTAACTGCTGGTGATTTTCTTAATCTGTACATCGAAACAAACTTATCTTTGCCGTTACTGCGGTGCTCAAACAGTTTTCGTTTGTTTTCGAAAGAGCATGATAGCACGTAAACATAAGAATCCAATTAAAAGTTCATCGTCAGGCTAAAAAGAAATTCGTTCTCTAGTTAGGGCAGTAGTACGTGCTGGGCTGTCACTTATCGTTACAGCGCCCAGAAGATCCACTCTGTTTAGTCTTTTAAGGAATTCTATTACCTATCGATCGCATTACATTCTTGCTTTATCTTTCCTTTCAATTTTGTATTATTACCTTCCAAGATGGTAAGTCTTTTGTTCCTTGACTGTTATAGTCTATTCATATCACTCTTATCTATTTTAATAGTTTTTTAAAGATTTTAAAGATGGCTTTTTTCTATTCTTTTATTCTTGGATAAAATACATTACATAATTTTTTCACTCTACGTTACGGTAGTCATGTAGGTGAACTGCTTTATACTTATTTTGTCATTCAGCAACTACAAAGACTATAAAGATTGTGTGTTGATAAAAGTGGACTCTGCTGGAAATCTTGAGATATTGTCTTAATTTAATAAATAAGTTTAAGGAGATTTACTTTTTACATATGTATCAGTACACAATGCTACAAATCATTTTTTCTATAAAGTAGTTAAAGTATAAAAAATATTTATTATAATTTTCTTCTGCCGTCACTGCAGTGCTAAAATGTATTGTTTTTTTGATTTTTAAACAAACATAATCTAACGAGAACGCACCAACACAATAAAACGTTTATCGCCGGGCTTAAAAATAAACGGTTCTCCGGTAGATGCAGTGATACGTGCTGGGCTCAGTCACTTATTATTACACAGTCCAGGAGATCCACTTTTTTTAGTCTCTGAAGGAGCCTGATAACATACATATATAGCATTAGGTTTCTAATAATTATTCAAGTAAATAGTTAAAATTTATTAGGAACAAAGTTGATTCCATACCGAAAAGGGTGATTTAAGTAGTAAATAAAATGTTTGCATATTGCAGGTTTAGGTACTGTTCAGTTTAAAAAAAGCTCACTAAAAGTCGTAAGACTTCATTGCTTTTCATACTATTTCCATTTTTCGAAGCTGGGATTCTTTCTTCAACGATTTTGAATCAAAAGATATTATTTTATAAATTTTCACTAGTAACTTTGTTTGAAATCTTTTAATGACGCACTCAATAATTTAAAAGTAGAAATAGGATAAAAAACAAAAAAGTTTTACAATTTTATATCAGTTTGTCTTTATAGTTAACAGGACCGAATTCGCTGCGAGCAAGTCTCCGGAGTAGGTAAAGAAAATCGTCGGCAGCGCACAAGTCGGCCAAAAAGTGCGGAGTTGTCAGAAAAATACAGATGGATAAAAAGTTATTAAGTTGGAAAAATAGGACGCTGTTCTTATCGTATAGGTAATTACAAAATTCATGGTCAAAAAAATGATCGCCAATTTTATAGATTTCTAACTGGCAAAGAAATGTTCGAGCAATTGCGATAATGGATTACTGCATTAAAAAGACAAAAATAAACTACGTAACCTAATTACTAGGTAAACTATGCGGGTCCGAGCACAGTGCTCGTACCCGCACAGGAACAAGCACACCTGTGCCCGTAGCGCGCAGGGGTGCCAGACTAGTGCTCGTCCCACGCACAGGGGTGCCGGATTACGGCCCGATAAAGAGTTAGTAGCTGCCGGATGGCGCTCGACTATTGCTCTCGCGCTTACTACCGTGATAAGAGCTCCAACCAAACGCTCTAATCTGTGAGATACAACTAATAACGTTTATCTCTCCAATATACGCATGCCAAAACAAATTATTAAGAGTAATTTTGGATCGCCAATTGAGCATTAGATGGCATAAGTAAAATTTATCATCTACAAGTGTCTAATATTTACACCCATTCCATGGACTCAGGTAAGTCTAGGAGAAACTTTTTGTAACTTCTAACGTTATTATGAGCACAGTTGGCCTTGTATGCTCCATTATGATGTAGGCAAACAGTGGCTAGTTTTATTTTATCGGTTTAAGGATAGCTGTAATCTGTTATATCAGTAACCCTAAATTTGAATCTCTCTAACCATTGTTTTCTCAGTAAGCCAAATACATACACTTTTCTGGCATCGTGTAAGTGTTCTTGAATAATTGCACCGATCGTGTTGTGAGGGAATTTTCCCGACTCCCACGGTATACCATGAAAACAGCGTTTCAACCAAGTGTTTTCTCTCTTGTACTTGTCTGAGAGTCGTTGCCATGGAAACGGTTCCTTGAAAGGAAATACTGTAGGCTCACGATCAGACTGGAGCGGCAGAACAGCTATTTCTTTGAGAACTTAATCGTTCACGGGCTATTTGAGTTTGAAGCCCTGCATATCAACTATGTAATGCATTTATTTCAATTTTTTATAACCTTCACGTTCTGAAGCAGACTTTTCGTTGCTTAAAAACTTTTTTGTCAAATTTTTTAACCAAGATTTTTTATCATCATCATCATCTTTGGTTAAAAGTTTTTCCTTCTTTAAGTCTGTGGTGAATTTGCTAATGGTCGACTTATTCGTCATATTGATTGTTGGAAGATTTTACAATTTTTACTATCTTTTCCCTTGGAGTTTATTCTGCTCACGCCTCAGAGTGTTTCTTCTTAAAATTTTCCACTTCACTTGTTGTCGTTTATTCTCTTCTTTCTCTCTGCTCTGCTGACCTTTCTTCATGACGGCCGGAAGACTAATGATGTTTGCAGCGCTATACATCAGCCTTTACAGCTTGATTCTACATGAGTTTCTTGACGTCACCACTCATCGGACTGTACTGAACAATGCAATCATGTAAAATCAAGCAATAGGCCGATGTGTTGGCGGGAAAATTGTTATGAGATTCAAACTCCAGACGCACATCTACTGGAGCATTTTTGAAAGACTCGTTTTGCTTGGAGCAATCGATGACCATTAAAGGTACGTTACGTATACAATTCAACAAAGGTGTACGATCTTTACCGTAATATGAATTCTGAAAATTGGCATACATATCATATAACAAGGCAGACTGATTTTTTGTTATATCGAGGTTAAGATCACCGTAAGAATAATAATGTGAATTCAAATATCGTTTAACGTTTCTTATATTGCAGTGATCAAATTTACTAGTGCTGATGGTTTTCTAATTTTTTTGAATCGTCTGGAAAGCTAAAATAACATAGCGTGGCTTTTCTAACTGATTGGATGTTTTTACCGTCCAGATGTGTTTCGATGTTGTGGGTAAGATTGAATATTCATAGAGTTCCCAAGTTCGGAAACTTATGTATATGAACTTATCTTTCTGCAGATAATTCAGCAACCCAATTTTACGAGAATCTGACATCATAACATAAAGCATGAGCCATTCAAGTTTAGATATTTTTATCTTGCAGTCTTCCCATCTCTTTACTATATTTTCACTCTGTCTAGTCTTTATTGCTGTTTGTATGGCTGCATTCAGATAAGTTCTAGCTCTCGTAAGAGTAAGTTCCTGTTTTACGTTAACAACAATCTTGCGATAGTCTTCGGCAAAACCCAAAATCATGCTCAAAGGAACCAAGGCATCAAAGTAGCCATGAATAACTACATTCAGTGTAGTGGAAGTACCAATGCAACCTGCATTATCACTTATTTCGCTTTGATCAGGGCTAAGGGATAAATAATTTTTTATGAGCGTTGTCAGACCGACATTTTTACATTTATCTATCTCAATTGCGTTTATTTCGTATATTATTTCCTCTAATAGATGGCTAAAGGCATTGTTCACAAAGAAAGTATTCGTCACTGCTGTATCACTATCTGCTTTAAAAAATTTTCCATGAATGTGTAAGGAGCTGCGAGATGGTAGCAGACATAAATCTGCTGAATCGATGTATGGATCTCATCACTACTACCATACGTTGAGGAAGCATACGGCTGATGAGCATGAATCTCATAGTGCGCAATGGATTCGTCAAAGGTGACAGGGGACTGATTACTTAGAATCTCTTCCATGTTTAACGCAACAGAACACCCAAGTTATCTTCCACCAGGGACTTTCATTTTTAATCCTACACTTTTTAGAAATTGAATTTTTTGACGCGTTAACTGTCTTCTCTGCTGACGTGTTAACAGTTTGACTGTTCGTCGATAACTGATCGCTGGAGGGCATGATGAGCTACTTATATAGTTTCTATGACTGTATTTGATTCCCATTACAGTGTGAGTTTCATGTACAACCTCACTGTCATCACCTCTCCACGAAAATTAAATAGGTCACCGTCGTGATCGACTATGACTAGTAGTATGTGATCGATAATGCGCCCAGCGATTGGTAAATATATTATTTGTGAAGGTACTTCGATGATTTTGTATCCAAGTAGTATAGCTGGGAAAAATTAGTGAATTGTATAAACTTTTTTTCCGTTTATGTAGGCTCCAGTGGTGATGTTGCACTCGACTCGTAATGCGTTTACTTTAAGGATGGCTACAGGTAAGTCTGAGTTATGGGCGGAGTTATCTTCTAGAAGTCTTTCAGTAAATCCCAACAGACGTCTCGCAGAATCTTTTGCTATAAAATCAATAGTATGGCTACACGTAATTACGCTGAAAAATGTATTATTTTTCGGTTTTATATCATTAGTTATAATATTAGGTTCTAATATATCAACCACAAAGGACTCAATATCCTGAATTTCGTAGCTACCTGTTGGAAATGTAACCACTCGATCATCCACATAAAATTTATTATTGTTATCATCAATATTTGGGATCGAGTTGAACGTCAGAAGTTCTACCAAACCAAGAGCGTATTTGTGTTTCGGTGATAATTCAATAGGTGGAAAATACTGCACTTTCAATATAGAAGAAGTACTAGACAGAATTAGCATCAATGTTTCTTATATGACTTCTCAAGAGCATGTGAATGATTTCTGACTATGTCAGCACCTTATATACTTTTCGGCAACCTTCTCGACAAGAATCGTAAACACAAATGTCCGCAATTGTAAGAATCAAAATCTTGATATTTTTAATGGTCATACTTAACCTTATCAACTCCAAAGTACAGCAATAAATCAGAAAGTAGTCGCTGATTACCAAAGCTGTCAAAGTATGTGACATCATTACTACATTTGCAATACGCCACCCAGTGAGTTCCAGGTCCATTCGTATCGTCAATATGTACTATTGCAGTTTCGCGATATCGTGGACCATTCACAGGCAAGATGTTTTGCATAAATACTCCACGAAAATTGGGAATTTTCAATTTTTTAGCATATTTTAGCAAATCAATGTTAGTTGATGCTCCATCAGCTATCATTATTTGATTGATTTTTTTTTTTTTTTTAACCTTTTCCAGAAAATGGCTTCAAGTAGACACCCAATCCAGTGTTAGATGGCTTGAGATAGAGGCCTTTTCTAAGAGCAATAGCCTTGATAAATTTAGTATGTCTCTCACTCTCTTGCAGTTGCTGTTTAGCTGCCATAGTTGCATTGATACTTTTCAATATTCCAGCCGGCCCATTGGCTAGGGCACCAGTTGCACTCAAGCCAACGAATAAAGGTATCAGATGTGATGCAGCTTTACTTCTAGCTGGGAGACGTTAGACACCTGGTATTTGCACGCTTTTCTTACCACCCGCTTTTTTCACTGCGCTACGTGCACCTTTAAAAACCAAACTAATAAATTTACGTGTATCTTTGCATTTAGTATTTATTTAACAGGAGGCAGCTTTGATTACTGCATTCAAGGCAGCACATGGTTTCTTTTTTTTCATGCCCAAACCCAATTTACTTTTGAGCTTCATAGCGCCTGTTATCGCTAGAACAGCCGACATCAGACCAATACTCGAATCTCCGGCTTTGACTCTTTGCCAAGCTCTCCTGGCTAAAACTCTATAAGCTGAGTTTCTAGCCTTAACGTTTTCTCGATTCTGGGTATAAGCTATATCGTGCTTTTTGCACGCTGCGTCCAGTGGATTTATACCCGAATCACCTCTAGCGAGACGTTTTGTAAGTTTAGTGCCTGGACCGCAGTACTGATAGCCCAGTATGTGAAGTTCTATAAATAAATTATTTAAAACACTACTCAGAAGACCACGCCCTCTATAAACGATCATCACTCTTCAGAGGTTGAATCAATACTGAGCGACAGGGGTGGGGGCACTCTATTTATACCCTACACGAGTATAAAAGCACTGTGCATTTGATCCACACATCAGACGTTATCCAGCTTTCATACTGTACAGACATAAAATTTAAAAAGCAAACTGTAAGATTGCAAGTTCCAAACTTTGACGCTGTTGTAAACCAAGAAAAGCACTTACATCGATTAGTAAATTGCTTTCATTTAGTATTCGAGCCGTATTCTGTGGTCCATCCAACTGTGGTAAGATCAACAGTCTATTGGCACTCATTGTACATCTGAACGGACTACGGTTTGAAAACGTCTATTTGTATTCAAAGTCGCTTATTCAGCCAATGTGTAAGTTTTTGAAAGACCTGTTGGAGCCCATACATGGCGTGCAACACTTTACTCAAGCGAACATGAAGCAGTAGTATCTCCAGATGATGCACTACCAGATTCCATCATGATTTTCGATGACATAGCTTGTAAAAAGCAGGATAATGTTAAAGCTTTCTACTGCATGGGAAGCTACAAAAAAGTGGACTGCTTCTACCTCTGTCAGTCATACGCACAAGTACCAAACACTTTGTGAGAGACAATGTTAATTTGTTGGCTCTATTTCGTCAAGATGAGCTCAATTTAAAACATGTTTATGATTATCACGTGAACCCTGATATGTCCTATATTTAGTTTAAAGAGCTATGCTCTAACTGTTGGAATGATAATAAATATGGATTTGTTGTTATCGACAAGGACAGACGGATGAATAGCGGGCGATATCGCTAAGGTTTTGACAATTTTGCAATAAATATAGGAGTGTATAGCGCAAACTAATCAGTCCACTTTAAAACGTTGAAGTGTCAACATGTACGAGCAAGAAAAAGACGTACTTTATCAACCGATAAAGGCAAAAGAAGCTGTGAAAAGGAAGTATCGGTTATTAAAATTCGGAAAAGATAAGGTTGAAAAACAGCTGAGTGAATCTTTTAAACCAATCACAGATCCTCTTATGGAAATAATTACTTAATCAAAAAAAGTAAAGAATAATACAAACTATTCTGTGACTCATAATTATTTTGATACGAAGCAGCTACCCATCAAAAGAATGAAAAAAGAAAAATACAGCGATGATGAGACAATGTTTGAGTCGGCTGTCAGTCAAAGTGATAATGATGATGATGATGATGATAATGATGATGATGATGGTGATGATAATGCTGATGAAATAAATATTACTTACCAAAATCAAACTGATGATGGTAATGGAAACAACGAATACTTACAAATATGTGATGAAAATCAGAAAGAATTATTAGATTTAGCGTACGGGCTTCAAAAAGAAGATGAAATGTATAAGTTTGGAAATTCATCGATAAATTTTCATAACAACGAAATCAGAATGAACGAACTACAATATCCTATGAGCGTTGGACTATTAGAGCTACTTGTGAAAAAATATTCTGACACATCTCGCATAACTCAGGATGATCTAGCAAAATATAACACACTCTTGCAAAGTTCAAGTGCGCATCGAAATGGATTTAGCAAACTAGGAACTATTCGAACGCATAATAGTAATAAATTTTATAAAATTATAGCTTCCATGTTTGATCTTATTGCCAGCAAAAAAAAAAAGATCATTGCTGTCTCACTACGAAATTGGCAAAACAATGCAGTCAGTGGATTATGTATACTAGGATCATCCAAATGAGCTAGTTAATAGACTTCGATTACTCGTAGCTGAAAGAGCAGCAGGAAATCCAAGTCATGATAATGAGATAATATCGATTATCGAAGAGTTGCGCGACAGAGGGTATATATATTGAAGCATATGCCAATTTCAGTCAGTGTTAAAATGAGCATCGACGTGTTCTGACGTAAGCTGGGTAAGACCCAAGGCAGCAGTCAAAGTCCTCCCGGTATTGGATACAAAATCACTGCTGATGTACAGTATGATCTAGCCAACAGAAGATTATGCAATGTTGCAGCAGCAACTAATCCAAATTATTCCATGAATCTTATTACTTTTATAAAAGAAAAAAAAGGTCATAACGGATGAGCAAGATAAGATGAGTGTAATGTTGCATAGTTTGAATGATTTATTTACACAGAAAATAGTAAAATTGGAGTAGTAAATACTTACTATGAAAGAGGCATTGGCGCAGATCTCTAATATTACTCCAAAAGATGATTAGACCAAGTATAATATCTATGATATAAAGACTTCAGTCTCACTTGGTTATCAACCACCAATAAGGATGGATCGTAAAAAGGAAATTGTAGTGGAGGAGCTCCTTAAACCAGCTCGTCCTAACTATCCACGTCGAAAGTATGATATCCGGGGCTTAGATGAGACATGGCAAGCCGATCTTGTAGAAATGATACCCTATGCTCGTGAGAACAAAGGTCACAGATATATGTTCACTGAGGTAGATGTATTCTCAAAGTATGCTTAGGCTGTACCTGTAAAAAAAAAAACTGGTGAGGATATTACAGCAGCTATAAAGTCCATATTACCAGATGGTCGAGTACCGAAAAATCTGCATACTGACAGAGGTAAAGAATTCTACTATAAGAGTTTTTAAGAACTCATGAAGAGATATGACATCAGTCTTTACTTGACATACAGTAATCTTTAAGCATCGATATGCAAACGATTTAATCGCACTCTCAAAATCAAAATGTGGACAAAGTTCAGTCTTCGCGGTAGTTACAAGTGGCTTGATATCTTATCTGATTTAATTGCTGCTTACAATGTTTAAAAGCATCGAATAATCGGTATGAAACCTAAAGATGTCACGGCTGCCAATAAAGCTCAAGTTTTGCAAAAATTCGAAATTAATGAGAAAACGATAAAAAGCGCAAAATTTAAAGTTAATGATAAGGTGCGTGTGAGTAAAGCTAAAAATTCCTTTGAAAAAGGTTACAAGCCAAATTAGTCAAGTAAAATATTTACGATTTACAAAGTATTAAAAATTAATTCAATTACTTATCATTTAAGAGTTTATAAGGAACATCTAGTCTCTGGTGGCTTTTACGAACAAGAGATTCTGAAATCAAAATATCCAGATATATATCTGGTGGAAAAAGTATTGAAAAAACGTGGTAATATGGTATATGTTAAATGGTTGGGGTTCGATAAATCTCATAATAGTTGGATCGTTAGATCAGATATTTAAAAATTAGAAAGAGAAGGAGGAAGGGGCTCCGCCCAACGCCCCATCCTGCGGTAAACAACCTTTCTTTCACTTCCACCTCCATGAACTTTTTTTTTTTTTTGTTTTTATTGATATTTACAAATTTTTCAATTCGAATGTATTATTGCCATGGTACACCATAAACAAAGCATATTTTTGAATTTTTTATATTTATTTATTGTACGAATCGTCATTTGTTTCGATTGCTTTTGACACACGATCAGAAATAAAAACTTGGAACTCGTTATCGATGGTGATGACTACTCCGCATACAAATCTAGTTTGTACTTGTTTAAGCTGCGTCACAATGTACTGTCGCTTCGTCTCCAACTGCGATAACGTCCTTGTCGGGAGGTAACCGTTGTTGGCGATAAGGTTCAACGCAGAAAAGTCCATTGTACTGAAACAGAAAAAAATTAGTACACTGATGTACAGTATCCAAGAGTTAAATAGTAAATCACCTCAAGGCTCTTAAATTCTTGCTTTCTTGCTTGATAGTGTATAATCCCAAGGATTGAGTAAGCTCTCTAGCTCGTCAAGCGAAAGAATGAGCTCCGCTACAGGATGCAGCTCTATTTGTAGCTCCATAGGCTCTTTCCCTTTTACTTTTTCTTCACCAGAGCTTCCTCCTCCACTTTTCCCTTTACTTCTTCTCCCACCACAGCTTTTCCATATATTTCTCCCAACGCAGCTTCTCTCTTCACTTCCTCCATGGCTGCTCCCACCTCATCATCATCATCTAGATGAACAAACATATCTAAAAGCTGAAGATCTTCATCATCTAAGGTGATGTAGCCCTATGGTAGCGTATCTGTGCTGTCCGGGAGTAACTAACGTTTGTCATCTTGCGGACTGAGAGCTATTTTTCGCTGTTGCTCGGTAAGGACGATGTGTAGCCTTGATCTAATGTTATTTTGCTGACACATAACTAATGATTTGTTGAAAAGGCGGTTCAAGTAGTCTTCAAAACCGATTTTTGTCCTTATGACAGCTGTTTTGACGCCATTGGCCTTCTCAATCAGCTTCTCGTTTTGCGTTCGGATGCAGTACATCTTACTTCGTAGTCCAATGAATTCTGTCATGATGTTGCCACAGCACTCATCCTTTATCAGCCCGAGGACTTCTTTATTAACCAGAGGCAGATCGAATTGATTATTTGAGGGATAATCTGATGTGTCGAATCTCTCGATATCTTGCTTCATTATTTCGTAGACATTTTGACCGGAAATCTCGTATATCAAGCTATCCGCATCCATGTTGAGCAACTTACACTTGTCGAAACGTTGCTTCATGTATGAGTAGTAAAAATCATATATGAGAGTCTTCGATATGTCAAGCACACTCAAACCAACATATGTTGGTTCTCTTACACTGATCTCCGTGCGTGCAAGTTGAATAGCCGCAAGATTTTTCTCGAATATTGAACGACTGTGGAAATTTGGTCGGGCAATGAGTGTTTCTGCACTATAGCGCCCATTCCACTTGTTCACGAGCTTAACATCCACCCGTTTCCGCTCGTTCTCCATGGTAGACAGCGTTGCTCATGGGTTTGAAGAAGAGCTTTTCGAACTCATTCTTACTCTACTTCCGCTTCTCTGTATTCTGATCCACGTATGGTTTGAGCCAGGGACTTTCTCGAAATCTGAGAGCTCCATGGACTTTCTTAAGAACAAGTCCATGCGTAAGAGCCTGATTCAGTCACTTGTAAATATAGAGTCGTCATGAGCTTTTTCTGCTTAGAGCGAGGTGGAGCCATATGTTGCGGACAGAGAGGTAAATCCTTATGGTCATCATGGATAGCTACTGGCTACTCCAAATCTACTTCGAGTATGTAACCATAACAATCATCACCACCACAATTATCTCCATCATCTGGTATATTGAGGAAGTTTGCTTCAGTTATGTGGTCGACCCAGTGTAAGTACCCTCTTGGTAGGGGCTGCGTCATTGCCCATCCGTACAGATTGTTTGCGTCAAAGTACACGAGATATTTATCTTCTTCCTCAGGGTGATAGTCTTCACCCATGTACTTGTTGTTGGCCTTGGCATACCAGTTGCATTACTGGCTTACACCTCCTCTAATGCCTTTCTTTACAAATAAAAGCGTATCTATGTCTGTAAGCAATTCAAATTCCACCTGGGTGAGCATTACCATGGCATCCCACGTTAAACCAGGTGTAGTGTAGTAGTGTGCACGATCTCATCCGTATGCTGCCATGCATGTTGAGCGATAGTTGTCAAAGACGTCTGCAAGCAGCAAAACATCGGTCTTCAAGTAAAGATCGGAATACTCTCCGAACGTTTGAAATTCCAATTTTCTCCATACATTCTGCGCATGCTTGTAGTCTGCATCGGAAATTTCGCTATCATATAATCTGCTGTGAAAATCATGTTTAGACGGCAGTTCTGTTTCGCTCAGCTTCTCTAAAGAACTAACATAGTCATAAGGGAATACACCCTTTCTCAGCAAGATTTTGGTTTGTTCCTCACTATATACACGCTGAAACTCACTGCTAGTAATGCCACAGCTAGCTTTATACGACACTTGTTTACATTAACACAATCAGTTTCATGCTTACTTAGCTTATCTGTAGAATAGAAAAAATGCAAACATCCATCGCATATCCAACACTTTCTCTTATTCTTCGTTAGTTGATTGACTACTAATCTTGATAGATTTTTAATCCATACATAATGGCTTTTTATTTCTGGAAAATTCTGATCGTCATAATCCTCATCTTTATTTTCATCAATATAAAATTTTTGCACTAGAAGCAAATTTACATGATTGTCTTTTTTCGCAGTGGTAATGTAACATGGTAAGACTGAATGCTTTTCACCATGTTACCTTAGCATATATACGTTTATAGAAATAGGATTTTGTTTTTCAAATCTTTCAATTAGTTTAAAGGAAACTGGAAACTTTATTTCATCAAAGTTTAGTTCCCTTTCATATGATCGATAATGACTCACTCGTTGCGCATTTCTATTCGCGGGGTGTAAAGCGGATAGCACTGCTTACATGAAACACTTATCTTCACTATTTTGTACATCAACACAAGTTTCTTTATTCCGTATATCATCTGGTAATTTAATGAATAAATTCCCTTCTATTGGGTTATACTTATTAATGTTAACTGTTAAACTGATGATGTGTTGTAGAGTCCAACCAGAATCTCTCTCTTTAAACTTTACTATTTGATGCATAATGGGCTGTTTCATGTTTAAATCGAAACAATTATCATCATCAATATTTGATGATCTTAAGACTTTGACGTTCTTTGTGTTGAAATGCTTTTGATCAATGACATCCATATCATTCTTTTGTATCATGTACTCTGCGGCGTGCTCAAACTTAATCTTCAGAGCATTGTGCTGCCCTAAGGCACTTATAACTTTAGACACTATAAGAATTTTGGCATTATCTAAGAAACTTGCAATGTTAATGTATCCGCGATTGATTATCACACCTGTTGCTATTCGATTCTTAAATGCTGATGGTAAATCTTTTCATTGTACACTGTTCTCTGTTTCACTCTTTTGTTCACTGCACTGCTGCACTGGAAGATCCTGTTGTAATTCTCCTCCGGTGTTTCTTGGTAAACTGATCAACTTGTCTTGAATAAAGAGTAAGGTAGTCAAAATTGACTAGCAAGATTGCATCTCTCCCCTTGACAACGATTCTGTTGAGATGACATGCTTCTGGAGAGCTTCAATTGCTTGACGTGGTAGCTCTAACCATCTTTGTAAATTATCCTCATCTGCTTCAGCAACCTGTCTGAGAGCTTTTTGCAGCAAATCTGCAGTATACTTACAGTACTGAACGTTCATGATGTCTATAAATAAAACAAGATGTATTATAGGAACGATTTTAAGAAAAAAGATAGTGGTGGTAGGTGAACCTCCAAACTTCTTTCTTTATTTATTTTTTGAACTTCCAATGGAAAAACATTCTTATGTTCATGCCTTATAATGAATACTGAGCTCAAAACTAGGTTACGTTAATCACAATTCAATAAAGCTCTGCCTCTTACTTTACTTCTCAAGAATAACGATGATTGCAGTAACGATCATTGGATAGTGCTAATAGCTCTATTCTCAATGAGACCGTCTGACTGAATAAGCCTTTTTGTGTGTTTCTCAACCTTTCGTACTCTCGACTTATCCCACTCTCTATAGTGTAGAGTTGGGAAAGAGTAGGGGTTAAAGAGTAAAGATAGTAGGTGGAGAGGGAGTAGAGGTAGAAGAGTGGAGTTAAGGAGTGGAGATAGTAGGGGTAAGAAGGGAGTGGGTAAGGCAGTGGGGTAGAAAAGTGAGGTTAAGGAGTAGAGATAGTAGGGGGGGAGATAGAAGAGTGGAGATAGTAGGTGGGGAAGGAGTAGGGGTTAGAAAGGAGTAGAAGTAGAGGAGTGGGGTTAAGAAGTGGAGATGGTAGGGGTAGAAGAGTAGAGATAGTCGGTGGAGAAGGAGTAGGGGTAAAGGAGTGGGGAAGAAGTAGGGGTAGAGTTGTTTGGAAGAAGTAGGGGTAGAGGCGTGAGGAAGAAGTAGGGGTAGAGGAGAGGGGGTGGAGTAGGGGTAGAGGAGTAGGTGTAGAAGAGTGAAGATAGTGGGTAGGGAAGTAGTAGGGGTAAAAAGGAGTGGGTAAGTGTGAGTATAAAGAGCTTGCTGAAGCTGGAGAGCTCAGCTGACAACGAATTAGTCAAGAGATCAGACCTCTTTAATTATGGACTATGCCGTTGATGTTCGGGGCTTTATAAGGTCCTCAAACATTTTCATTCCTAAAAAGCTTGTTATTTTGCCTCTGAAGGAAAATGCTCAACCAGAAGTGTTCTATTTCAGTGCTACATATAAATGGTCAAAGCTTTCACATGAAAAACGCGAGGTTAATGCTTGGCTTGAAAGGAACTTCCATGGAATACCATGGAATTCTGAAGCACATCTCTCACTAGAGTAATTTTCAGTGTTTAGTATTTTTTAAAGAATGCAAATATTGTTAATGTTAATGGCTCGGAGAAAAAGAATTGGCTTCAAGAAATGCTTTCAGAAACGTAAGAATTTGAACTATGAATAAATTCCAAATCAAACTAATGTATACTAACTATGTTTCAGATATATATGCAATGCTAAAGATTTAGGATGTCAAGCTGCCAGTAAAATAAATTTCATGTATGAATCATGTTTAGCTCATTCATTATGCACAAAATCTGTTTGTGCTTTTAAAAATGCTTCTGCACTAAAGAACTGGCTTTTGACTTCAAGAGATCATAATAATGATAGTGATGTTTTGTAAAATAAATGAATTTCGAAGAAGAAGATAATAGATGGTTGTTCTTTACTGGTGGGAGCGGGGAAGGGCCCCCATCACTTTCTTTTTCCATAACAAATATCTTTTTAAGGTTAATAGTATAAGACATCAAATTTGTGTATGATTTAAATTTTGTTCGTATATTATGTATGTACTAATAACACCTTTTGCAATTTAAATAAAACGTTTTATGATCCAGACTGACACAAAACCTTTTTTTTTTAAATTCGAAGGAAACTCTTTATAATCGAAAGTTGAGTCAAAATATTTAATCATATGGTAAGATAATGAACCTGTATTCCAAATTTTGGTAGGGATCATGTAAAATTTAAGAAAGAGCTTGTCGAAGTTCAAATGTAACAGTGGCGTTAGCATTTCGAAATTAATTGAAAAGACTCCTGAATAAAAGATTTTTTTGTATAAAGTATGCTCAATTCATTTGCAATTAAAAAGATTTTGGGCTGTGTCAATCACAAATAATTTATTACTGCGTGTTACATAGTAAAGTGTAGTACACATACATGCATTACGTATGAATAAATAATCTAAGTGATAATTATGTAAAACTCGGATAGATTACATTACCACTATTGTTCAAAATTATTTATTTTAAAAAGGTGGTGGGGAGCCTCAAACCTCGCCCCCCACCTGTGCAGCCCAACTATCATGCATTGACTGCTTGATTCACCTTTTTTTTATTTTTTTATTTTTTTTTATTTTCTTACATTTACACTTTTTGGGAAGGAATTTTATGGAAATCTTACGCTCACCCCGATTTTTTTTATCCTCCTCCTTCTCCTTTTCTATCCCTTCTTCATCGATCTCTCCACCCCCTCTTTCTATATCCTTCTCCGCGTCTACTCTTTCCACATCAACCTCTTTATCCTCCTCCCCACCTCCTCCTTCTATATCCTCCTTCTCTTCGTATACTCCTTCCACATCAAACTCTCCTTCCTCTGACGATACTTCTTTTTCTTCTGCTTCCTGTAGTATAAAATATAAATCATTCAAGAGGAATTTTATCAGATTATCTTTCCCTTCCTCCTCCTTCTCTTTCTCTTCATCAAAAAGACGACGTTTTGCTTTTTTCAATGAAGAGGAAGAGAGGAGGCAGTTACGTATTGGTAGACGTGGAGTCACCTGTTGCTCAAGAGGTGGAACCGGAGTGATTGATGTTGAAGGGGGTAGGAGTGGGGATGAATGTTGGTTCGACGTGAGGATTTAGTCTTCCTAGTTGACGATCTTATCCTCCCAGTCTCTTAGTTAAGTTGAAAACTAGCTTCCTTGGAAAAAGATTTCCAGTACGTCATCATCATCTTCATCATTTAAATGGTCAAGGCTAGATTGCTTATCCATTATCTCTTCCTAAAATATATGATGGATACATGTATTATCATGACAATAATACAGATAAATTATGCTCACGCAATGAATGATGTATTACAGCGCTGAGATTTTAATCGAATGATCTGCTCTTAGCTGTCTCGTCAAGCAGAATAGTAAGGAGTAGGGGAAATGGAGGGGATGAAGAGTAGGGAAATGGAAGGGATGAAGAGTAGGAGTGAGGAGTGGGGAAAATGGAAGTGATGAAGAGTAGGGGTGAGGAGTGGGGAAATTGGAAGGGATAAAGAGTGGAGAAACGAAAGGGACGATGAGTGGGGAAATTTAAGGGACGAAGAGAAGGGGTGAGGAGTGAGAAAAATAGAAGAAATGAAGAGTGGGGGTAAGGAGTGGGGAAAATGGAAGGGATAAGGTGTAGAAGAAACAATTCTACCATTATTTACATAAAAGAACTGGAAAGAAGTATAAAATATCAAGCAAAAGTGTATTTATTTCGAGCATGAACTCAACATTACATGAATTATATGAATCTAACATTCTTAGTTTGCAGCGAGTATAAAACGTTAATAGGTAATTTATTACTCAGCTACTTGCTAAAAATGTCTTTAAAAATTATGCATAAAGTTATACTTATGATTTTTAAAAGATGTTGCAAGCACATTATAATATCCATACGTAAGTTCCATCAGCTTTCTTTAGGGTTATTTATGTTTAAATATTTGGATCCCTTGATGAACTTAGACTCCTTTTTTTTATTTGTGAATAGTTCTGCAAATATATTTAAATAAAAAAAAGTAATGTCTCTAGTGATTTGATTTATAGTCAAATGTAAGCTTACTTCATGTATATTTTGCTTTTCTTGTAATGGAATGCGTGGGGTCTTAGGCTGCATCCGCTGTGATATGTGATTGCCTTTTTCATAATGAAATCGCTTTTTATTTTGATCTGCTTGGCATAGGTCCTTTTTTTTCTGTTGATTGTATATGGATTTTAGTTGTTTAAGTGGTAGAAGCTTATTGGCTAACTATTTCTCCTGTTGAGAGCATTGAATCAATGCTACGTCAATAGAATTTTCCTAAAAGATCATCTGACTAGAAAGAAAGTAATAGTAAAATGATCATTATAACTAAATTTTCCCTTGAGTCTACTTTGAATTTTGGCCTCGGTGATAAAATTTTTTTTTTGACAATCTAGGATCTTCACTGAGGTACTGCTCAGTAAAAACAGATTTACTTTTTATTCTTATCGTTTGTGTAATTCTAGTCTCCACAAGATCTTGAGAAATTTTTTGTTCTTTATCTAAATTTTGAATGGTATCTAGGGGTAAGTGCTAAAAATAATAGAAAGATACATCTCTAAAGACTTTTAAGGACTTTGTAGACAATAACTATCTAGATACAAATTTGCTTACCTGGCTCGGAGAAGATTTGGATCGCATTGGAACCATTGACTTGTTAAAATGTTTGAATGATGCTGGTTCTTGCTTAATCAAAGGTAAGGAGATAAAGGGAGGCCTAATCATAGGTCTCTTAAAACAAGTCAGTGGAGTTGCTGCTACTCTTGTCTGCAATTTTGTTGTGTCAGACTTCTGAGTCTAAAAACAGAAAATACGTTATATTAATATTTTATACAAAGGTAAGCTGTGAAAAGAGTAAAACATAAATTCAAAGCTGTTTGTCAATAACGTTTTATTTCAGCAGACAGTAAATAATGCTTACAAAAATAAAAATATATTTACCTGATTTGGTAGAGATTTTTTGACTGTAGACACTTCTGACTTGCTGGAGGATTTCAATGATGATCGTTTTTTCTTTTTCTTTTTCTCCTTAAGTTCATCGCCATCCGTTGTGATAGATAATTTTAGTTTATTTATACTATTTTTATTCTAATCATGCTCCTCCTTGGCAGCTAGTTTATATTGAACACTCTCCTCACTACAAGTAGCGATTGGGTCATTCAAAGGTAACGATAGTGAAGGAGGAATGGTAACATACTGGTTGGGTTTCTCCGATTGAGCCACTTGATCTGCTGCTGTTGTTGTTGTGACAGGTGTTGGAGACTAAAAGTAGCAGGATATATTAGATTAAAAGCGCTTTTACAAAAATTTATTGCTCACATTTACCATTATAAGATAATTTCCATGACCATCGGTGACAAGCAAAAGAGGAAGTTTACATGGATCATGCTCATTGATTAAATTATGCTGGTTAGTTAACTGACATTTTTTTTCTCCTACAAGAGATGCATTCTGTTTTGATCCAACATCTACTACACTACTGGCAGAAGTCCTTACTAAATATGTAACCATCCTCAGTGGTTTTAACAGATGGTGCAGAGGAGATAAGATTTAAATGTGCAGACTCTGTCGTAGATGCAATTGGAACCTCAGCTGTGGAAGCTTTAGGAGATTCATTGATGTTGTCAGATAATTCAATTGAAGAAATCGATGTATCTCAAAGCTTTGTCTGCTGAATTACACTATAAGATTTATTTGTAGCAGGCTCATCAAAAAGAACATTTAATTTTTTCTTTAATGCATGACCCTCATTTTCAACATTTGAGATTGCACCGCGTCGTCTCTTTGGTAAACTTGATGACGATGACGATGACGACGATGACGACAATAATGATAAACTGTTCTTTTTCTTCATGGTATCGTCCTCATTTTTAGCATTAGAGATTACACTGCGCCGTTTCTCTGCTGAATTTGATGACGATGACGATAGCGATGACGATGGCGATGACGACGACGATGTTGATGAATCACTCTTTTTCTTCGAGGCACGGTCCTCATTTTCGTTATTTAAGTTTACGCCGTGTCGTTTTTTTGCTTCACTTGATGACGATGATGTCGACGCTGACAAATTTAGATCGCTTATCAACAACTTACTCATGTTTTGAGGTTCGATGTATGTGTTGTTGAAAATAACTCTATTCGCACTTGACAACACTTCACGGTTGTGCAATATGAATTACACACACACACACTATGCAGATCTCACTTAATAAAAAATAAATGCAATAGAGAGGTATAATAATAGTTCGTGTCGTATAGTCGTTGCTCGTACTATATAACAGCAATTCTTACACGCAATAGTGCAGCACCAGAGCGTTAAACGCACGCGCGCGCGAGAGCTCGGTCGCAATTAAGTCTCCTTGGACCACTATACCGCACAACGATGTTTCACGAAATTGTCCACATTATCGGACTCCCTCTCTGTCTCTCTTAGTTGGCTATAATGCCCAGCGAAAGATCCATCTGTGTGCTTGGCTTATTCGAAAATATACAGCCGCTCTTGAAGAACAATTCACGCGTGCGTTGGAAGGATCCTTCAAGAGCAGCTATACAATACCCGAAAAGTGCATATTTACGCGTTCGTCACTCCTACGCTATGCTGTTCAGGTAATTTCCCATACGATACCATCGGAACGATCTTTCGAGAACAGCTACACGATGCCAGAGAAGTGTATGTGTTTGGCTTTTTGAGAAAACAATGGTTGGAGAGATTTAAATTTAGAGTTTCTGATATAAAAGATTTTAGCTATCCTCCAACCGATAAAATAAATCTAGCCACTGTTTGCCCACATTATAATAGAGCATACAGGGCTAACTGTGTTCATCATAACGTTAGACTTTACAAAAAGTTTCTACTAGACTTACCTGAGTCCATGGAATGGGTATGAATATTAGACACTTGTAGATATTAAATTTTACTTACGCCACCTAATGCTCAACTGGCGAACTAAAATTACTCTTATTAATTTGTTTTGGCACGCATGTTTTGGAGAGGTGAAAGTTATTGGTTGTATCTCACAGATAAGAGCGTTTGGTTGGGGCTCTTATCATGTAGTAAACGCAAAAGCAATAGTCGAGTGCCATCCGGCAGCTACTAACTCTCTATCGGGCCGTAATCCGGCCCCCCTGCGCGCGGGACGAGCACTAGTCCGGCACCCCTGCGCGCTACAGGCACAGGTATGCTCGCTCCTGTGCGAGTCAAAGCACTGTGCTCGGACCCGCATAGTTTACCTACTCTAATTGTATGAGCGAATACAGTACAACCATACTGAGTATACTTGCAGCACTTTAAAAGTGTTTACAATTGTTTTGGGACCAATCTTGACGTCATGATGGAACGCTTTGGATTCCTTAGCCATCAGATGTAATTTGCAGTGATCATTTTATTGAAAAAAAAAAACCTGTAATATTGTTCTTAGACCAATTAACACTCCAACAAGGTTTCCAAATTAATAAATGTAAAAAATGAGACTTTTCGAAATACAGGTAAAACTACACAACTTGCATTTAGTTGAGTCGCATATAACAGTTGGGACACTGTTTCCGTTATCATTTATAAGACAGCTAACTTTATTGCCTCTGTAACATTCAAAAGACCTGTTAAGCTACAAACAGTTCTGTTGTTTACCGTTTTTTCAGGATACTAAAGACAATGAGAGCTCACCATTATGTATTTAACAACAGAACTTAATTTACATTAAAAATTATTATCATCACCACTCACATAATATCTTACTGGACTACTAGTCGCGGAGAATCAGCTTTTTAGCAAAATTAATTTATACGAAAGATTTTTTTGTTTATGTTTGTGTTACTTATCACATATTAAGTTTTAACGCGTGCATGTTCTCAGGGTGACTGTTTAAACTTCCAAAAATAGTTATTTGAGTGTTATAAATAAACTTTGCATCTTGCGAATAATAGCGTTTGGGTATAAAGAATGCGCAATAAAAATACAAACTAAATAAGACTTTGTGAGTCCCGATCAGTTCAGTAGTTTTTTTACAAATTGCAAAAAAATGAGGTTTTTTGGCATATTATTTAAAAATTCATAACCCGTGCTGTAATTAATATTAAGTGCTCAAATTGAATTAGAAATGGGGTTTTTAGGCCTTTATATACAATCCAAATTTTGAGCAAGATCTCCTGTAAAATTTTTGCACACCGCTGAAAAAAGCATGGTAACGTTTGCAGAATACAGCCATGTTTGTGACAAAGTTGAGAATTATCAACCTACAGAGGGCGCATAATGCATAATGACTTGCAACGAGCGAATATGCAACATATCAGATTCAAACACATCATTTATGACAGTTAAATTACTCTTTTTTAGTATAGGAATAATTTTTTGTCATCAAATATGAACTATCTTTTTGGTAAATGATTACAAATTAAATGCTATATATGAGTAATACGGTCCCTTAACTGTTTTAAAGCTGTGACGTAGTGACAATAGAGGTCTTGTTTCAAAAATAGTAAATAAAGTTTTGCGATTAAAAAAAAGTGATTAATAGTGACAACAGTGACTTACTACGAACTATGAATTAGCTATAATGTAACCTTTTACCAATATATGCTGTATGTTATAACATAAGTTAGCGAAGTAAACAAATTTGTATGAACAATTAGCTAGAGTTGTTGATCAATAAAAAATTAGTTTAAGATGGAATGTCACATGATAATCAGGTATGTAAACATTTCTTTTTAAAAAAAAGCTCCTTCCGAGAACAGGACAGTCCTTCATAAAACTATCAGAAGATAAAGATGGCCAAATTCAGGAGTAGTAAATAGGCGAATTCAGATAACGGTTTTAAGAGGATCTTGAGATATTTTAAAGACATTCTACCGGCAACTCGTCATCCTTATGTTGCTCGTAAATTTAAATATACTAGGGGGCTCTGCCCCTTGCACGCTTTGCGCGCCAACCCCTAACTATTAACCAAACATTAATTTCTATTATCTTTCAAGAGAAATAAAATGATTAGCTATTTCAAAACAGTGAGTTTAATTTTTTTAAATTTAAATAACTATTTATTTAATTTTTCGAAATCTTGTTTCTAAATTTCCCCGCTCTCAGCTAGTCTCAACCAATCAGATCAAGAGTTATTATGTCGGCATTCACGTCTAACTGATTCTTTTAGGAGAGAATTTTCAACCACAGTCTGACATAAATAATCTTACAGTAAATTTACAACCTGAAGAATTCATAAAAAATAACCTGTAAGCTAAAGACGTAGCACACATTATTAAATAAATATGTATTTGGTACTAAATAACTTGTATATTGTAATATTACCAATAAAAAGATTGATTAAGTACCAATTATTCTTTTGTCTAAAAGCACATTTGAAATATTAAAAAAAAAAAAAATGAACGCATATCGAGTCGTATAAAGTGTCTAAAACATCATTAAAGGTTTCGCATTACTATGACATGAATGTATTGTTATTTGTGTAATAAAATAATGCATGAGTTTATTATTTTAAAATTACATTAGAAAACTATGGAATCATTAATACACTGTTACAAAGTTGTTCTATTTGTATTACGAATCTAAACGAAAACCAGGGTTCCTAGGATTAAACAGCTTTTTCGTAGAAGTAGTAATTCTCATTATATGTTGTTGGAGGTTGGTGTGCAGAGCACGTAGGCAGCAAAGCATGTGTATATTGAAGTATTTTATTCAATTTTGAGTGTTATCGTCATTTTAGTAGAGCCAGAAAAAATCAAACAAGGAGATAACCTACTCGCATAACAGTACCCCAGCCACTCTATGACAGTCATTGCTTTTAGGCGATAGGATTGATTTCAATCTCCGATAGCATCAGTTGTCAGATGTATTCTAAAATGCCATGCTACACGTACTTGTGCTGGCAAATACTATTGCTTGCGATAATATAGTCCATTTTTATAGTGTTACATACTTCTATCTGTAACATTTCTATTCTTTATATGTTAAGTCTATAAAGTGCTTTTCCATTGTAGGAAGATCAAGTTGGAGTGGACCCCCTAACAATCAAACTGCCTGTGAGCACTTTTACGGATGTCAATATTAGTGCTAAAAATCTTTCTCAATATCCATTTAGGTCTCTGTACAATCCTGTAAAAATTTTTTGTTCAAACTATCCATCTGCATCTTTTCAAGATAATGTAGGAATGGCGTACAATTATAAAAGGTCAGTGGAATAAAACTCTCATCATTGCGAATTATTTTCTATGTGTAATAATGGTGGCTGGATAAACATATAGTAAAAAGCTTGAATATGGAATACAAAAGAATATAATAAGATATCCTTCTCTTATAATATAGTGACAAAAGTATGCTACAGCTACTGACTATTAAGTATTATTAACAACTTGCATTATCTTACTATCACTTGTATAATATTCAAATGTTGAAAAAATTTTGGAAAGTAGTGGGAAAACTTCTGGAGGTGTAACTCATTGATTTAAAAAGAATAATATATTTCAGAACACAAAAATTAAGTGTTTTTATTGGCAATGAGTTATTGTCAAGGTTAAAAACTTTCCCCATAGTTTACCCTAAAAATCATATTGTATTCAATGCATTTAATTAAAATTGTATGAAATGAATTAAATAATGTTACAAAATTACATTGCCAAAAATTGACCATCAACTTCTTTTCGATTGCTACGTATGAAAATACTCAAGTATCAGAGTGTTTGTATCATAAATTTTTTTCGGTAGCTAATCAGTAACAGTTAAAATTTTAAAGATATGCGAAAATACATATTCGATTGACTTGTATCAAAATCTGCTTTTCTTTTGCCTTTCTAAAAAGGTTGCTATTCCAAATACGACAACAATTTGCAATGAATTTTTAATTAATTTAAAAAATGATCAGTACAGATACGACTGGAAATTCTTTCATTATAAGTCTACTATTAGACTAATTGACGTTTTACGCTATGTGTAAGCGCCTGTGCTGCCACTCTGGTGGCCATTTTCGGAAATGACTAAATGTATGTAGACAAAGCGAAATTTCATAGCAAAGGTGGAGCAAAATTGCTTTTTATGAAATTTGGCAATATTTTACAATGTTGAGGCGGCAATATGCGACTTTTCTCAGTACAGGAACCTTTGTACTATGCAAATATCGTCAAATATTGTCCGATTATTCCTCTTAATCATGATGAAACTAAGACTCTTGCTCTATTTTTGAGGGTATCTGTTCTTAGTAGCAATTTAAGTAAGATACAAACTACTATAATAATTAGTAAAACGGATGTATGTATTATTATCAGTAATTTTAACACTACTTGTTGATATGTATACATTTTAACAATTTTCATACTGTGTAATTGCTAAATTTACTTCAGTTGAGGAAAATTTAATTTGAATAAGTAACATTAGCACAGTTACACAGACCTAATATTTTCAATATGTATACATATCGACAAGTAGTGTTAAAATTACTAATAATAATACATACATCCCTTTTACTAATTATTATAATAATTTGTATCTCACTTAAATTGCTACTGAGAACAGATACCCTCAAAAATAGTGAGAGAGTTCCAGTTTTATTATGATTAAAAGGTATAATCGAAAAATGTTTGACGCCATTTGCATAGTACACAGGTTCCTTTACTTAGAAAGGTCGCCTATCGCCGCCTCATGATTGTAAAAAATTGCTAAAATTCATAGGAAGCAGCTTTGCTTCACCTTTGCAATGCAATTTTGCTTTGTTTACATGCATTAAGTCATTTCCAAAAGCGGCCACCAGAATGGCTGCACTGGCACTAACACATAGCGGATACTGCTACGAATAGTGTCATTGCAGCACAATTTTCGTGGACATGGTTACCGTCTCTCTTAAACAAAGATGTGTTCATTTGTGAATGCATATCCCTTAGATATTTAGCGATGCTCATTGATTAATTCCTGGTCTTAGAAAATGAACACGGAAGTCGTACACGGTGATTATTCAAGTAAACGCTGTAGCCTACTTAATTGTCTACAATTAAAAAAAAAAAGTTTTTCTACGACTAAAAGTCAAGTTGCAAATTGCAACAAACCGCAAAAATCTTTAATTTTGTTCTTATCCAATAACTGTTGTTAAAATTCGCTGAGAATGCTAAAAAAATACACATAAATATAGTTCAAGTTGTGTGTAAGTAGTAAACTAAAGATAAGAACGATCGGCCGAATTGTATTCAAACAAATAAATTTGCTGCTCCAAAAAATTAAAAGTTATAACTTTGTTGTAAGAATGATTTAATGGATCCAGCATTAGCGTCCAGGATTTGACATACTAAGGTTATCATATACTTTAACATGCGATAATAAGATTACAAATTTTAAATACTCATATGCTATTTTGCAATGAAAACGATGGTTGCCTTGGTTAATAATTGAATTACTCTACAATTCTTTGCAATTGAGTAATTTTTTTATTGCAAAGTGATGCTACGATTTTTCTGCCAATTAAAAATAAAAGTTTATTGTACGACCCATAGGAGCTAAGATACTTTTTTTCTAAAAATTTACACTGTCTTTGTTTATAAACATTAAAGACTGAAACTATGACATATTGTGGTGAGTTATACTTTCAGTAGATCTTACTTGCAACTGCATATAACTTTCTTTATTGTTGATGCAACAATGGACAGTACAGAGCGTTTTCCCGGGCCGTCCGACCAGTCAACTAGCAAGGGTGGGCTTCTACGGCGGTAGCGGCCACGCCAGTGGCGGTGGCTAAAGTGGCAGCTATCACCAACAAGCTGTTAGGCATGTACACACGCACCTGCGTGGTCCAATCAGATGGCACTTAGGAAGAGTGTAGTGCGTTCTTTTTCTTTTACTGTTTAGAATCGACTTCGTGGATGTATTTGTAGTTATTTGCGCCGGCTACGAAGGGAAGAGTGTGTCCTAAGGGAGTCCTTTTAAGGTATCATTTGGTACCTTTAATCAAACACGGCACTATATGCATTTGTATAGGAAAATAACACTATTAAATAAACTTAAAGTTCACAGATGAGAACGGACGTACTATTGAATTATTATACTTAAAATATTTATAAGACGCTCTCCAGAATTCCACGAGGAAGGAGGGCTAAATATGTACGCACTACATAGTGCAGCGAGCAAGCGGACAGAGCGAACTAAGAAGCAATTGCGATACTTGCGAGCAGCCCGCATAAAGCATTGATGTGCCTAGCGCTATGATTGGCTGTTGTGCTCGGTGGTTAATTGTACAGTATAAGATACTTGGCTTACCGCGTTGAAAGTGCCAAATTTTAAATTGTTACATTTTTAAGTTTTATAACGAAAGTCAACAACAGTATAATTTATACTGATTTTGAACATAGTCCCAGAGTTTATGGACATAAACTTGTATAAATAAACATCAATAAAAAATAAGATCTGTAATTATTATAACGTTAGAATAAAATGTGGTTCGCTCACCACTTACAAAAAATTTAATAGTAACATAGACTGAATGATTTCGATAATTATATCATAATATGCTTTAAGGGAAAGAGTAATATTTACTCAAGAATTATACAGAAAAATTCAGTCACTCTAATATTTAAAAAAAGGAATCTTAAACAAAATTATTCTTTGTTACACAAAGTGATATCAAATAGGTATGTTACTTGAGAGAATATAAAAACTAAGGTGATTGAGGGGCAAGGTTGATATCTATTTAGCTTTTATAACCAACTACTTTACCTGATTCAAGCTTAAACATTGTTCTCAATAAAATTTATTCGTGAATAGGTCTGTCCAAAGTCGCAGTGGCAGTTCTAAGTTGAGCGACTTCAACCAAAGACTCAGAATCTTTAAGCACACTTAAAACTCTTCCTAACGTCCATTTTTCAGGACTAGTGAATTTTTTCTTCATCAAAGCAAGATCTCCAACTTAGACCGAGCGTTGTGGGGTCATCCATTTAAATCGAGACTGTAAAGTTGTAAGATATTTAGCAGACCATCATCTTCAAAAACATTGCATGGCTTGTGTAAATAATTTCAACCCATAGAGTAGGGACATTTTTTCTTCTGTAATATCAGGCTCAGGAGCTAAATACAAAGATCAAAGGATTAGAAAATTATTGGGGTAAAAATCTCTAAGCTAGAAGCATCATCACAAAGTGGAGAAAAAGGGCGTGAATTGAGGCAAGCCTCTATGCGACATAATAAAGTAGAATATTCAACAAACTAATCTCTGCTCTCCTATAACTCGTCTAGACTGATACTTGATCGACTTAACTGCAGCTTTCCAAATTCTGCTCTTGTGAGGATTAAAATTTCAATATGTGCCAAGGTTCGAGAGCTTAGAATCAAACAAATCCGAGTCTTCAACGGATCGCAATAATTTTTTAAGTCCGATGTTTGCACCCATAAAATTGGTTCCGTAATTGCTATGAAGGTCTGAACAGTGTCCACGACAGTAGGTAAATTAATAAAATGCCGCAATAAAGGCATCAGCTCTGTAGTCTTGAACAATTTCTTAATGAACAGCGTGTGTTACCATACAAATAAAAGGAAAGATATCCTTTCTGCGTCCCCTTACCTCGCGTTTTAACTAAGTGAACCATAACTGGTCCAGCAAGATCGACTCCAGTCCTAGAAAACAGTGAACCTTGCATAAGACGAGCCAGGCAATCCGCCCATTAGTTGGGTAAAAGGACGTGCGTTAGTGCGTCGACACGGCGTACAGTGACTCATTTCCGACTTAACGAATCGTCTGCCTCTCAGAATCCAGTAATTTTTTCTTAAGGAGACAAGAGTTAGCAGCGTTTCCCCATGTAAGGTAAGACCATGGTAATAGTCGATTAACAAAAAAGTAATATTATCTTTGTCAAACAAGTTCGAGGGGTGTTCAACGTTATCCCTGAGTGACGAATTATGCAATCTACCACCTACTCTTATCAAATCGTTCACCACCATAGGAGTTAATTACCGTAGTCTACTAGAAGAGAGCAATGGTAGTTGTTTCTCCTTAGGCAGCTCTAGATTTTTTTTGAGAATAGCAAACTCAGCTAAAAAGTGGCTTTGCTGATGTAGGTGATTCAGAACTAATAGAGTGTTTTAAAGTTCGCCAAGGTCCAGATTTAAAGAGGCAGAGAAAAGTATTCTATTTACATCTAAAAAAGGGTAAACTACTCTGTAAAGGGGTCTAGTATCACCAATCTCAAGATAATCGTCCAAGTCAGATGGCAGACTGGACTTGTAAGAAATCCTATTGTAACATTAAAACAAAGCTCTAGGATGATAAGCCGTGACACCAACAAGACTTTCCAATGCAGGAATACCCTTACATATTTCAGCCAGAAACGAGTAAGAAAGCCTTTCAGCAGCTTGGCTAACATTAGTATTAAGATAAACCTTTAACTAATCCGTTATTGAAGTGTCAAGTACCTCGACTTTAATGGATTGAATGACTGGGTCGGATTCAAAAAGAAGATTTGGTTTCATAAATCAAAGCTGCTGTTTAATCAATCGCTTTGGCATAATTTCACTGGATGCTACGTCAGAAGATTTTTTTTTGACGTAACGGAATGCCATGCTGCTGTAGAAGCCAGAGTATGAATATAAAACATGTGTTGACAATAAAGACTGGCCAGCGTGGAGGTACTGATTTAAAACAGCATAACACGTTTCTAGGACTAGACGATAAGTGTAAGGGGGTATTGTTAAGTAAAGATATCTCATAAACTTGTTTGATGAGTTTGGCTAGTAATTGAGCAACGCATAATTCTAAACGCAGTATACTTAAAACCTTTATTGGAACAAACTTCGTTTTTGCTATTTGCAAATGAACAAATACTTCGCCCTGTCCAACAACTCTAAGATATACAACAGCATCATACGCGTTTTCTGAAGCATCAGCATACCCGTGGATCTTAACCTTTTCGGTTACCGGAGTAAAGAAGTTCCAGCATGGAATGCTGATAATATTCAGATACGAAAGTTCACCGAACCAATTATACCATATCTTTAATACATTTGGTGATAACTTAGTTTACCCAGATATTTTCAAGATCCAAAGAGACTGAAACAGAATCTTAGCAAAGACCACAGCCAGAGATACTCATCTCAGAGGATCAAAAACCTTTGAAAGTTGTGCTAGCAGGGTGCGCTTGGTCCAAATGGGACTCAAGTCTACTGGTGTTATGCAAAAGTAAAAGACGTTATTCCCGGGATTCCAACTCAGACCTACAAAAGAAACACCTTGGTAACACGCCTTAATCGACTTAGGGTCGTTTGCGAGTAACTCAGGTGGTCAATTTACCAGAAATATAGAAGAATTGGAGGATTACTTACGCAAGGAAAAATGACCCTTATGCAGCAATTCTGGAAGCTGATCACATTTTATCCTTGCTTTGGTATCGGAATGACTATCTGACAAACAATGATCCACACAGAATTCCTCACGGACTACCTTGGCTGCTATTGGGTGAGAAGCTCCGTATTCAGTGGCCAATTGGTGAAGTACACGTGTGGCCAAAAACGGGGAGCTAGCTAGACCGTAGTTAACCGTCGTGAGTAAGTTTATTTGAATCGCAGATGAATTACTAGGCCTCCACAATATAGCCTGATACTTTTGGTCATCTAGATGAACAAAAATTTAACGAAAAATTTTCTCTGTGTCAGCAGAAAACACTAACCTATAGAAGCGCTATTTAATGATATTATCGTAGACTAGTTACTTAATTCTCACCGGTGTAAAGCATAGAATCAAGGGACAAGCCATCCAAATATTTAGCTAAACCATTGAAAACTTGTCTTAGATTAGTGGTGGTGCTAGCTTCTTTAAAGACACCATGATGGGGTAGAAAATAAAGAGCTTTACTGGGTTTAGCAATAATCTTCACATGCCTCAGTTTTAAATAATCAGTCATAAATTGATTATGAGCGTATAAAAGCTTGTCATTGTTCGATAGTTTTCATTCGAAGTGATTGAACATAACTAGTGAAGTTCGGTAAGATTTGTCTTCTGATCTTTCAAGTTCTCAAAATTATCCTTAAATGGCAATCGTACTACAAATCTACCTGAATAATCTCACGTGTCAGTATTTAAAAAGAATTTCTCTTATGATAATTCATCTTGAGTGAGCTTAGATTTGATGGAAGAATATTCCTCAGCTTCCCAAAATCTTTAAACTTGATATTTTAAACAGGTTGACTTAGTATTCATTAATACTAGTGAGTCATGTGGCTTACTACCTGGATAAAGAGTGAGAACACCTGACATTAACCAACCTTATTCTGAGAAAGAAGCTATTGGTTAGTCAGAATCTCCCTTGACAACCTTATTTTTAATTAGGGAAGCATGTGCGAAGATGTCTAGTAACATATCGATCCTATCAAACGTGTAGAAACCAGGATCAGCTCATTTTAAATCCATAATCATGGTAAAATCTAGTGAGCTACTACTTAAAGAGGGTTGATACGACGAGATCCTGGACACAATAAAAGCTTTAACCTTATGACTATAGGTGGACTGGAAATGTCGTAGAATAGTTGCCTTAACAGAGGATCTACATATTGCAGAGACTAAGCCACTGACACCCGAGAGTGATGTGTTATTAGCCCTTCGCTTGAGTTTTAATAATTTGACTAGTGATTAGGATATCAACGAGCTTTGTGAGCATTGATCAATTAAAACATGAGCAAGGAAACCAAAACCGTCGTGGCCTTGAAGATGCTTAAAGAACGCGATAAAGCAGAAGACCGTCTATTAATATTGACAAATAAAGAATTTACTGCCTTGCTCAATAGTTTTTTATTTTGTCCCACTAGATAAGCGTTATTATCTGATTGAGTATGTCTTTTAATATCATCTCTATGTAATAAAGTGTGATGCTTTTGTTTTTAGTAAGAAACAATTAAACAATTAAGACAGAACTGATTATCTTTCCACAGATTTTTTTTTGCTTGCCAGATTTAAGCCTTCAATACTTCGCAAGAGGACCACAAATATTCTTCTTGGCAATAACCATAAAGACGTTTATTCTCTGAACTCGATTGATACACGAAAGAAGGCTTGTTAGGTATAGTACTCAAGTTAATACTAATTTGACGGTGTTGGGGCTTTTGAGAATTATCCTCCAGAGTGATAGTCTGAGAGGAAACCAAATCACGCAATTGATGTAAAGTAGGGAATGTGTTAGAGTAACCAAATTGGTATGCCAATCCCCGTTGGTATGACTATCAAATTTGCTAACAGTGAGTGCAATTAGAAGATCGACATCTTTCACTGCGTCTATGGGATGTAAGAGAGCCAAGAGGACTCAAAATCTCCTTAGAAATCCTTTTGACCTCAAGGCAAGAGTGGTTCCTTATCGGCTGGCAGTCCAACATGAAATATGTGTAGCTAGCAACTAACCAGCGGTTGTTATCATAATATTGGAGTAGGGATTCCTTATCTTCATTATAATTATCTTCCGATAATGGAATGTTTTTAATTAAATTAGATGCCTCACCCTTTAAATAGATTCTTAAATGTTGATATTTATCAATTAGAGAAACCTTAGTTTTCCTATGTACAAGAGCTCTAAAAATATCCCGAAAATCTTTCTAGTCCTCATATCGACCCGTAAGATAGAGAATATTGATAGTTGGAAGCGACGTAGCACTGTGCAGAGCTATCATCGAATCTGTGTTGGAGCCTGTGCTCGGGTCTAGTCGAGGAATCGTATCTAGTGACATTAAATAATCATCATAGTCACTAGATACTGAATAAAATAGATCATCCACCAGATCGTAAAAACCCTTGGCAAAATAATCATCTTTGATATCTATAAAGTCAAAGTCTAGTGCATCAGCATGGTTCGATTTAAGTAGCTCGTAACTATCGTTGATTTACTATATTCTTTCATTTGCCTGCATTTTTGTCAGCCTTTGTTGTCCTAATTTATTTAAGTTCCCACAAGAGTTTTTTTATCTTGGTAAATTATGCTGTTTGTTGCTCACAAAATCGATTAATGTTGAAAAAGATGAAAAATAAAAATACTAGGCAACAAATCAATAACTATAGACAAACAGAGTAGGCAGCTGTCTATGCCAAGAAGGCTACAGTTACCAATCGTCGGAAGAATTTGAATTTAGCTGATTGAATCTAAACTATCTCTGAACTTTAAACGAGTAGCTGACAACATTGTTTTCGACAAACAAAAAAACAAAAAAAAGAGATGGATTGTAAATAACATAACAAGTCTGCCCCTCAATTTAAGCCATTAAAAAAAAATGTGTACGATATTCGTTCTATTGTTTGACAATCATTCGCAACCATTTAAGTTATATAAAGGGTTTACAGCTTATAGCTACTAATTATCTATGAAACTTATAAAGTGTCTTTTAAATATCTACGCATCCAATTTTACAATATTTAGTTCGTTAAAGTAATACTGTTGCAAATCATAATCGTAATGTGGTGAATTAGAGTTGTTCAATGTATCTAATCAAAATCGATCAAAATCTAGTTATTGCAACATTACTTCAAACAATCTGTCCCAAAACGTATAAATATGAGATACATATTAGAAGTGAGACCAAATACTCGCAGGCGGTCTAAGGTGATATACTTATCGGGCAGACGATTTTAATTCGTCGTACGATCGTGACATTAAATATACTGTCTGCCATTTTTATATTTTCAATTAATGTTTAGGTTATTTACAGACAGACAGACAGTTCTATTTGTTATTGATATTTTTTTGCAAATTTTCATATAGCAAATTTTTTCATGTACATTATAATAAAAGTAGACATTCTGCCGTTTTTTTTTTGGAGATTGTTACATCATAATAACAAAATCCATGCGGTAACAGACAAATATGTATAATTGTTAGCAACAAGTTATATGGCGAAATTTGGATCATGTATTCAGATTTTCGGACTCAATTACTATATTTTTGATGCATTTTTGATTATGTGCACATGTATGATCTATTTTTGACTTTTTTTATCAAAATATGAAAGTGAAAGTGGACTTTGTTCTACAATCGATGAAGTTGATTTATTTATCGTACATATGATACAGGTAGGTACTATAAATATATGTATTGTATCAAAAAAATTTAATGTTATAAAGCAGTACAAATCATAGTAAATGTGAGGTTTGAATTACCCCATGTTAAATAAATTTTTTACCTATTATTTTTATTCATTTTTCTGCGTTGCATACAATTCACAAGCAAATTTTTCGAGGATCTCATGGCTATTGCAGGACTGTATGTTTACGAACGCATCTTAATACTTTCTATTATTTTTTAGTAAATAATAAGGTTTTGTTCTGACTTTTCTGAAGAAAGCAGAGTTAAAATAACATCCTGTAAAAATATAAAATTCTGGCAGAGCTGCACATAGTTTTTCCCCCAACACCTCGCGTATTTTGTTTACATTATTATATCTGACATGGTTTCCAGTCACGAACTCAACAAAAATTTTCAAGTTCAAAATAAATTTAAAAAAAATCTCTAGGCAGGATTATTATTATATCAGTGATTGCGTATTACATCACGACATTGCGTGGGGCTTCCAATTTGTTGATAAATAAAACCATCTCTGTGGCTGTCACATTTAAAAGCCCATCATGTGCTAAAAAGACACTGTAGTACTATTACTTGTAAATTTTTAACATTTCTTGTAGGAAATGAATGTTTCCTTATCACTGATAAATTGAGCTGCTGCGGCCATCATCGATAAGAAATAAAATAGAAGCTTCTATAAGCTCAATATTTTTTAAACATACACCAAATTTTATTGGATGTATCTGTTCTTGACCTGTTGGAATAATAATAACAACAAAATTAATAATACGAAAAGTAGAAATGTATTAAAGATGATATGGATCAAGATACAGAAACCTCGACAATATTATCGACTTTTGACAAAAATTACTAAGTTCAAAATCAAAATAGGTGGACGTTAAATAAGCTTATGTTACATAATTACAAGAGAGAATGTTCTTACCAGTTGTAGAAAAATGTTTCGACTTCTCCTCTTAAATTATGCTCCACGTCTTTAACGGATAAATATTTATCTACGTCAAAAAGGAAATAAATTTTTCTAGCACTAACAGGACATCCTTTTCCATTTGTGGTGATAGATCGCAAAATTTGCGAAGCAATGTTTCCAAACATCAGAGGCATTAAGATCAACCTATGCAATTAAAAGATTTCCTCAATCATGATCCCATCAGTTAAATCTGATTGTGCATGGTCTTCTATTTTTCAGAGGTTTTAAAATAGATGTCAGTTGTAATTTGTCCCTTTTAAATATCGTGCCATCAATGGAACAAAGTGCTGAAGGCACCGGAGTTATTGGGAAGACATCACCTTCAAACAGGTGTTGATGTATACTTATGTCAAACTTCATATTATAAAAGTATCTTTTAAAACCTAATACTTTAAATTTATCCAGAACAATTATCAGCGACCTCTTAGGGATAAATTTTAATTATCAATCAATAATCATTCTTTGACAATCGAGCTAAGTGGCAGTCTACATGTTATTTCTGACCACAGATCCACTGTACATATACGAGGTGTGTTCAAAAAGTAAGGTAACTTTGTATTTTTAAGAAAAAATATTTATTTATTTATCAATATTTATGTTGTCCTCTTCAAAGTAATCCCCCTCGGATACAATACACTTATGCCAACGG
>JAPYYV010001641.1:0-40748 GCA_030522625.1 Copidosoma aretas | reverse complement strand
CCCCGAGAGAAGAGACGCGTCGCGAGTGTACCTACCGCTATCGTGGTTATTCCTAGACTCTCTGTTCCTTCCTTCCTAGCTAGCTCCCTCCTCTCTCCCACTGCCGCTCTGTGGTGGGCCCACGAAAGAGGATGGCGCAACGACACATGGCTACGCTATTGTACATGACAACTATTTAAATATCACGTAACTCGTAGTCATGTGATTTCTCAATCTTTGATCGACTGTAACTTTGAAACAAACGCATTAATCGAAAAAAATCAAAATATGATTTAAAGGATTTGATTCAAGCTTAAATTTAATCTCAAATGAAGCTTTCTATCTCGTTACTCTTTGGAGCTTTGGCCATTTGAATTATTGCTAAAAATGATAAAATCTGTAAATTTTTTAAGGATTTTGAAAAAGTCATATTTTTTGTCTCGGCCCTATTATCTACACTTTTATTTGTTCATTCATTATTATACAACGAGTCCCCAGTAACTTAATACGATCTACTGCACAAACTTTTTTGTATTAAAAAACTAATTTTGATCACAAGTATTTAATTACAATTTAAACACTCATTATCAATTTATGTTTCTTGGCTACTAAAGCAATAGTGCATACAATTCTTGTATATTAACGTATTGTAAAGCAGGTATAGGTTACATACTACTCTCACTGAAGATTTTATGTGGACCATTCCACATGGAGTCTACATTAAATCGTCGTGGAATCTACGTAGATTCCACATGAAATAGACATAGTATCCACGTTAATTTTATGAGGACCATTTCACGTGAAATTAACATTAAATTAATGTGGAATCTACATAGATTCCAGGTGGAATAGACATAGAATCCATGTAGATTTTACGTGGACCATTCCATGATGAACCCAGCACCGGGATATCTGAGAAATAAATTGAATCTCGGATGATGTAGTCTAATTTACTTGATGCGCTCGCTCGCTTATGCTTTCACAGAATAACAAAATTAATTGAATTAAAAGAACCAAAGATAGGTAAGACAACGATCTGATCCAAGCCTATAATAATCCAACTGATAACGACTTTGATCATCTCTGTGCATATATATTCTAGATACTTAAGTTAATTGAGTATAAGTTTTAATGAATTATTTAGCTCAAATGGTGTCACGTGCATAAAATTATTTACAAAAATGAAGTTAATGCTATCATAAAATGTAATAATATATGAACACATGTGAAGGAGTATATGCATATAAATATTTGTATGTATACATGTATATGTATGTGTTTGTGTTCGTGTGTGTGTTTTTGTGTGTGTGCATGTACATTTCCAGCAAGTTTGTTTAGAAGTTTCAATCGATCAAACATAAAGCATAAAATAAGCCAGCTACAGATTTATCCATAATTGTTTTTTTTTATCTTCTTGAATTTTTTACACAACAGTAGAGTACTTCACAAGAAAATGAATGGTTACAGTTTATTTTCAAAATAAGTGCAGAAATACGATGGTTTTTTTTTCATTGCAAAATGAAAAAAACATTTCATTTCGAAATTTGTTAAAAAAAAATATATAAGTGATACGAGCTTTTTTCTATTATTTAAGATGTAAGTAAGTAGCTGACATGATTTTAATTTAAGTAACATCAATATTATGTTAGTTATTTGTTTTTCATTTAAGAAGGTGAAATTTTTGTGGAATTGATGGTATATACACATGCACATAGCATATCGATAACGGTCTGAGGGACTCGGTTCTTAAAAGTCATCATCTTACGAACAAAATGAGCCAAATTTTTTTTTTTTTTTTATTTAAAATTCATTAGATTCACGGATTTTAAGCATTTTCTTGTTTTTTCGTCCACTGTGCTTCGCGACGCATCGTGTCGATACCCCAAATTATTTCGGGAAACTGTGGTATCAGCTCTAGTGATAGTGTTGTCTGCGTTGCCACGGACGGATGTTTGCTTGGAGTTAAAGGACGTGGTGGAGGTTATGGAGGAGAGTCTAGTGTTACCCTGAGATCCAGTAGTTGCTCTTGTTTTCCTTCGCACCGTCCCTTTTATCTTGAAAAGTTTAATCTTCCTTAACTTCTTTTTGTCTTTTATTGCATGCTGATTCACCATCTCAGTCTTCAAACTGTGAGCTGTTGACAAAAGCAAGCAACTCTTTATCGTTCAGCAACATGAGTTTTTCAATGCAGAACTCATATTTGTCGTCGTCCTTGTTCCACTCTTTGCTCGTCTTTTTCTACAACTATGAGTCGAATGATACAAATTTTTGAAAGCGCCTACTTTTTATTGACCCATTTATGATGAACCCCTTCCCGCCAACTCTAACTTCTCAAACACCTCCCTATACCTGCTGCAGTATATGGAGTGAGAACAATCGCGAATCAGTCAATAAGTAACAGTCGCTTTTAAATTTTTTTGATTATTGCACTCTTGCTATTGCTTCAGTAGCAGCTGCAGCAGCAGCAGCAGCATGAGCAAATTCTTAGACGAACTTTCTGCATTTCTTGCTTGCCCTCGCTAAGTAAGCACATTATAGCATCAGAGGCCGAGATGAATGAACTCAACGTTGTTGATTATTCAAGGTAATCACTTCCATAAATACCACCACATATCAATCAATACAAGAGGAATGGAGATAATGAATAGACACCCAAGGGATGCTCCATAGAGATGGCAAGAATAACGCTCAGTTACTCGGTCTGAGTAATTTGACGGAGAAAAAATGAAAACCCATATACATAGAAAACAATCGGCCCTTTCAGGGACAACAATACATTAAATCGCATGGCTACATCCATGAAAAATTTCAATTCAAACATTAAATTTCAAGCGGACACTTGATATCTAACCGAGGATCTATCGATTTTCAGTCGAAATGCTCTACAACTGAGCTATACCCGCTAAATTCAAAAATGATGAAAAAGAGTCGACTAAGGTATTACTCGATTAGAGCCCCAACTAAACGCTCTTAACTGTGAGGTATAACCAATGATTTTGACCCCTCCCATAAACATTCTAACGTAAGCTTATGTATACCTACAACTCATTATCATTTCTGAAATCTTCCCATTCCATATGAAAGCAAAATTCTTCTCATACGCTTAATATTATGTAGAACACACATGGACTTAGGCCCCATTGTGATGAGGACAAGTGGTGACCTGTCTTGGGAGTTCAAACGGTGGATAGTCCATCATATCAGTGACTGTAAATCCAAATTATTCAAGCAATTTTTGCATCACCTCTCCAATGACAAAAATCTTAATGACATCTTTGAGATTCTCTCTCCAGATATCTCTAATGTCAGGGTTCCCAATATTTCTAGAATCCCAGGTTACTCCACGATAGCAAAGTTGAAGATATACAATTTTCATGTTTATACTTCGGTGTTGAATTACGCCATAGAAAAGTCGCTTTAAAAAGGAATACTTGTGCTTCAGCATCATCTTTATTCAGAGGGAGGATAGCTAAATTATCGAGCACATAATCGTTGCCAGGCTTTTTAAAGCCTTGCAGGTCAACTACATATTCCATTTTATGGATTATTTTTTTAGTTTTTTATAACCTTCACGTTCGGGAAATGATTATTTATGAATAGAAAGCTTGTCTGTTAAATTTTTAGCCAAGATTTCTTATCATCATTATCCTAAGTTAAAAGTTTTTGATATTCTATGTCGGTAGCAAATTTGCTTATTGTCGGTTTATAGGACATATCAATTACAAAAAGATTTTACAATTTTTACTATCTTTTTCCTTGGACTTTTTGTCTGCCCACTTCTCAGCGTATCTCTTGTCAAATTTTTCCCGCTCTACTTGTCGTCGTTTATTCTTTTCTTGCTCCCTGATCAGCTGATATTTTTCCCAGACGGATGAAAGACAAATGATGTTAGCAGAGTCATACATCGGGTTTTATAGGCTTACATGAGTTTCTTGAAGTCCCCGCTCATCGGGCTACACTTAACAATAAAGATCGTTTTAACTCAAGCAATAGGCTAATATACTGTCGAGAAAACTATCATGAGATTAAAATTCTAATGTACATAAACTGGGGCACTTTTCAACAATTAATTTTGCTTACAGCAGTCGATGACAATCAAAGGTACGACACCCAGAAAATCATATCTGTTGAACAAAGTTGCGCGATTTTTACCATGATATAAATTCTCAAAATTAGCATGCATATTTATTTTTCATTGTATCGAGAATAAGATCACTGTAGAGATGGTACTGTAAATTCTAGTTAAGTTTGACGTTTCTTATATTGCAGTGATCGAACTTGCTAGTAGTAGACTCTCTCTGATTTATTCGATTAGTTTAGAAGGCCAAAATAAAATAACGTGGCTTTTCCAACTAATTAAACAACTTGACTGTACAGATATGTTTTGATGTTGTAGGTAAAAGTGTGTACTCGTACAGCTTCCAAGTGGAGAAACTCATAGATACAAACATATATTTTTGTAAACAATTGAGCAGACAGATTTTGTGGGAATCCGACATCACTACATAGGGCATAAGACATTCAAACATCAATGTTACTATTTTAAACTATTTCAAAGTTGCTGGCTGATTAGTTCTCTTAGCTGGAAGTTCTTGTTGAACAACTGCATTTAAGTAATTTCTTGATCTTGTATTTATACGTTAATGTTTCGCATTAACAACTATCTTACGATGGTCTTCAGCAAAACATAAAATCATGCTAAGAGGAATCACGACGTTAAAGTAGCTGTTCTCAGTGAGATTTACATCGTGATTACCTTTTTAACCTGTATTCTGACTTAATACGTCTTGATCGAGGCTAAGCGTTAGCCAACTTTTCATAAGGATCTTCAGGTCTACATTTTTACATTCATCCATCTCTATAGCGTTTATTTCGTATCTTATTTCTTCGAATAAGTAACAGATGGCGTTGTTCACCAATTGAGTATTCGTCATTTCTTTATTGCGATCTACTTTAACTAATTTCCCATAAATTTGTAAGAAACTGCAAGATGGTAGCAGACATAAATCTTGATGTTGAATTGAAATACGGATCTCATCACAAATACCATACGTTGCGGATGCGTACGGCTGATGAGCATGAATCTCATAGTGCAAAATTGATTCGTCAAAGGCGACAGGAGACTGAATACTGAGAATCTCTTCCATGTTTAACGCAACAGAAAAAGAACACAAGTTATCTTCATATTGAAGATAGTTATCGACATATTGAAGGTTTGAATTGTCGTTGTCTACTGATAGCTAAAGTGTATGATAAACTGCTTATATAGCTTTTATGATTGTATACGACACCCATTATGATGAGGGCTCGATGTATAACCTTACTGTTATGATCTCTCAACAAAAATTAACTAAATTACCGTCGAGATCGATGATACGTAGTTGAATATAGTCAATGGTGCGCACAACAATCGTAAAATAAATAATTTGAGAAGGAACTTCGATAATCTTGTATTCTGGAGGGACTGCTGAAAAAATTCGTAAATCGTGTGAATGTTTTCTCCGTTCATGTACGCTGATGTGGCGATACTATAGCTACAGGTTAGTCTAAATTGTAAGTGAAGTTATCCTTGAGAACACGTTTAGTAAAACCCAACGGTCGTCCTATAGAATCTTTTGGTCTAGAATAAATCGTCTGGCTACACGTGATAACGCTGCAAAGTGCATTGCTTTTGATAACCCTGATATACTATTCGATAGGAATCTTAAGCACAAATGACCGCAGTTGTAAGAGTTAAAATCTTGATATCTTTTATAATTATATGTCACTATCAACTCCAAAGTACATCATTAAATCCATAGGAGGCTGTAGGTTTCTAAATCTGTCAAAGTAAACAACACTATTAGCACGTTTCCGATATGCTACCCAGTGAGTTTCGGGCCCATTTTTATTATCAAGATTTACTATTGCGGTTTCATGATTACGTGGTCCATCAGCAAGTTATCTCGCATAAATACACGGTGAAAAGCAGCAAATTAAAAATTATAGCATATTTTTAGAAACCATATTCGTTAAGGTTCTATTAGGCGATATAACTTCATCGATCTTTTTTTTAAGCCTTTTTCAGCAGCGTATGACATTACATAGACACCTAATTGAGTTTTATAAGTTCTAAGATTAAGACCTTTTTCGAGAGCGATATCCTCCATCCTTCCATTATGCCTTTGACTCTTGCAGCTGCTATTCAGCTGTTTAGATGCATTGATACTTTTTAATATTCCTTCTACCTTTTCCATTAGTGCACCAGTCGCTCTCAAGCCTGAAAATAAGGGTCTCAGGAGTAAAACACCACCTATTCGAGCAGAAAAACGTAAAATTAGTGGTTTTTTTACGTTTTTGTGGCTAGTTGCTTTTTTAACTGCACTACGCGCGCCGTTTAAGACTGGACTAATAACTTTGTGTGCATCTTTACTCTTGGTATTCATGGTTTCTCCTTTAGACTCTTCTTCTTTTTCAGACACATACCTAATTTAGTTTTCAGCTTCATAGTACTCGTCATTGCTACATTAACTGCTTTTTCACCAATACTGGAGTCTCCAGCTTTGACTCTTGCCAAGCTTTCTCAGCTTAAACTCTATCAGCTGAGTTTCTAGCCTAAACGTTTTCTCGATTCTGTGAATAAGCTACATCGTGGTCCTCGCACGCTACACCTTGTGTATTTATTCCCGGATCACCTCTAGGGACACGTATCGCAAGCTTAGCATCTGGGACACAATGTTGACATCCTGGCAAGTGAAGTTCTACAGGTAAAGTATTAATAATCCAATTCAAAACACTGCGTCCTTTTTTTTAATGTATGATCATTACCCTTTGGAGGTCAGATCGCTACTAAGCACTAGAGAATATAATAGTTTTATACATGGTATGACATGAAATTGAAAGAGAAATCTGTGAAATTGCAAGTTCTAAGCTTTGATGCTGTTGTGAAACAAGAAGATAGTGGATTGCTCCTTGACAGTATCCGTGCTGTATTCTATGGTCTATCCGATTGCGGCAAAATTGATAGTATATTAACTCTAATTGTGCATCCTACTAGATTAAGATTTAAAAATGTATATTTCTATGCAAAGTCGCTTTATCAACCAAAATACAAATTTCTGAAAGAACTGTTAGAGCCTGCAAATGTTGTAAAATACTTTTCATTCAATAAACACGAGACAGTAGTATTTCTATATGATTATAATCCTTATATCTTTGCCAGTAAGGTGCTTAGGTACCAAAGCATCTTGTCTGAGATAACTTTTAATCTATTAGCTGGATTTCGTCAAAATAAAGTTAATTGGAAACATGTGTACGATGATCACGTCTACTAAGATATGCTCTATACTCAATTGAAGTATTTATGTTATAGCTGCTGGAATAATGATTGATATGGATTTGTTGTGATTAACAAAGACAGACAAATAAATTGCGGTCGATATAAAAAAAGCTCTGACAATTTTGCTATAAATATAGGACGCACATTAAACAATATTTTAGTATAGCTCGAGAGGTCAAAGCATCAACATGTACGAGAAACAGAAAGACGTACTTCATTAATTGAAGGTAAGAGAAGCCGTAAAAAAAGTACAGTTTATTAAAGTATGGGAAAGATAGGGTTGACAAAGTACTGAGTGCAACTTTCAGCTAATCATTGAGCCTCTCAGCGAAGTTGTAACACAAACAAAGAAAGAGAGTAAAAGGAGTGATTTTGTGACTAACAATTATTTTTGTAATACTCCCAAGCTACCTATTAAGCGAATCAAGAGAGAATGTTAAAGCGATGATAAAACGATGTTTCAGTCTTCTGTCAGTCAAAGTGAAAATGATGGTGATGAGATTAATATTACACTACAAAATAAAACTGTTGATAGTGGTGATAATGACAAGAGTGGCAATGAGAATCGATTCAATAAATCACACTAACAAATACTCGATAATAATCATAAAAATTTGTTAGATTTGGTGTATGGGGTGAAAAAAGGAGACAGAGTGTACAACCTTGGTAATTCACAAATATACTTTGAGGGTAATAAAATCGGGATAAACGAGTTAAAATATCTAATAAACGTTGAATGAAGAGAGCTAATTGTGAAAAAATATACTTATAAATCTTATATAGTACGTGATGATTTCCAAAAATGTATGCTTTTGCAAACTTCAAGTGTACATAGAAAGGGTTTTAGCAAAAATGGAGCTATTCGTACACATGACTGAACAAATTTGAGAAAATTATCGCTCCAATGTTAGGTCCTATAACTAGTGAAAAAGGGGGATCATTGTTACCACGCTATGGGGATGGCAACCTAGCAAGCTAATCTCAGATGGTGCAACGGGTACTTAGCCTCCAACCAATGAGAACACTAGCGCGATTTTCAAAGCTGTTTTTGTTTTAAACGTAATAAAACTATGTTTGAGTTGCAAGATGTATTTTAACTTCGATTTGAGTTATTATTATTACACAAGTGAATCTTGAATAAACATTAAAACACATTTTTCAATCAAAACATAGTTTTATTACGTTCAAAACAAAAATAGCTTTGAAAATCGCGCTAGTATTCTCATTGGTTGGAGGCTAAGTACCCGTTGCGCCATCTGAGATTAGCTTGCTAGGTCGCCATCCCCATAAAATGACTTAAAAAATGAAGCAAGTAGATTATGTTCACTGGGACGATCTTAATAATCTAGTTGACCGTCTATAATTGCTCATAGCCGAAAAATCTGCAGGAAATACCAGCCATGACAACAAAGTCATGTCAATTTTTGAGGAGTTACGTGAGGCTGGATACATATACTGATAGCGTCAGTATAAAAATAAGCATCGACGTGTTCAGACATAAGCTAGGTAAGACTGAAGGCAGCAGCTGAGGTCCTCCTAGTTTTCCTGGTGTTGGGTGTAAAGTTACAGGTGATGCACAATACGATATTTGAAATAATAGACTATGCAATGTTGCTGATTCTGTAGAACAGATTGATGCAGTTAATCTGACTTATATCAAAAGAGAGCTCCATAATAAGAGAAAAGTCATGCATGACATGCAGAGCCATAGAAAAAAGCAAAAGAATAGAGAAGCCAACATTTACTTATCAGACGTTAACGAGAATAGATCGTAAGACAAATGAGTGGTGAAAAAGGTTTGGAAGCCATCTCTCCACAATTATCTACGTAGAAACTACACAGTTTGTGGCTTGGATGAGACTCGGCAAGCCGATCTTGTTGAAATTATACTATTTGCTAGTGATAATAAAGTTCGTAGGTACCTGCTCATTGTGATAGATGTTTTCTCCAAGTACGCATGGGCTGTACCTTTTAAAAGAAAAACTGGCGAATAGGTGACAGCAGCGATGAAGTTCATATTGAAAGAAGAAAAAGTACGAATAAACTTACGAACAAATTACGGTGAAACATTCGACAATTCAAATTTCCAAAGTTTCAGTAAAAAGTATAAGATCAATTTGTACTCTACCTATAGCAAGCTAAAAGCTTCCATATGCGAGAGGTTCAATCGTACTCTAGAAAATTTTATGTGAAAATAACTTAGCTTGCCGTAAAAGTATGAGTAATTGAATATCATGCAAAAGTTGGTAAAATTATATAACAATAGAAACACCGAACAATTGGTATGAAACCAAAAGACGTTGCTAATAAAAATAAAGCTTGAGTCTTAAAAAATTCCAGAGAAGACGTGACAGCAGCATATTGAAGCCTCAATTCAGAATTTTCAATCTAGTTCGAGTGAGCAAAGCGAAACAAGAATTTGAGAAATATCATATAAGCCCAACTGGTGAACAGAGATTTTCACAATCACCCGAGTAGCAGCGACAAATCCAACGACGTACCATCATAAAGATTATCGAGATCAGGGATTTAGGAAGATTTGTATGGCCGAAACTGCAGAAAACCAATCATCCAGACATCAACTTTGTGGAGAAGATCCTCCAAAAGCGTGGAAATCAAAGTTTTGTCAAATGGTTGCATTTTGACAACACATAATAGTTGGATCAACGATAACGAATTATGAACAAAGTATTTTTTTGAAGAGCTTCAAGTTTTTCAATGTTTTAAAATAATATCTATCATGTTTCAGGTGAATTTTATTATAAATAAAGGTGAAAATTTTATATTATTTTACTAAGTATAATGCATTATTCGTACAGGTAAAAATATAAATATTTCGCGTGATAAGATATGTGTTACCGAAAACCAGGATACCGAAAAACCACTTATCCGATTTTTAAGACGATTAGTGGATTTGTCCGAACGATGTCTGGATCTCCAGGGGATTTTTTCTGGGGAAAGCCAACACCTGGCCAGCTCGACAGTAAGATCACTATCGATATTAACAGTTAGTATGGTAAGGTAGATAGTTAATAGAGGGAATCCTTTCATTAATCTGATACCTTCCGGGGTGTGCTTGAGACGATCGCTGCTCCTTGTAGATAGTACCCAGTAGGATGGATCGCCGAGTTGTCTAATTTTGCGCTAGGGGCCCGCACGAAAGACTCGCATACTCGGGTTGAGGAATTAAAGGAGTTTAGGAGAGAAGGGATAAGTTGGGTAGGTAGGTTATATTAGGAATGAAAGGGAGATACGTAAAAGCCCAGAAATGGGTATACGTGGAAAAAATAATATAAATACTTTAAATTCAAAAGAAATTGTAATTTATCATTTCATTTGACACGGTTAAACATAAGAAAGTTGTAAATGATTGGCATTGTATGTTATGAACAACTTAAACTTATTCACTGCTTCCAACAATTTATTATAGAACTGTTTATTTTCTAAGATAGCTGAAGATATCTTATTCCATTGGAAGATTTAAAATTCCTCTGTCAATTCAGCGATTATCTTTGACCCGAACCTCGTGTTTGCTTTCCTTGGGTTGGTCACCATGTAGTATTGTCGTTGAACTATCTCGTTATGTTTTCTAGTTGGAAGGAAACTGATGTTGGCGATTCTGTTAAGTGGTACAAGATCCATCTGCAAAAACAATATTATAATAAGCACGTACATAGTTGTGTGTGTGTGTTTGTATGTGCTAAGAGAAGGACACTAACCTTAAGTGTACCTGGGCCTTTTACACATTAAGTGGTAGGTAATGCAGATTCGCTTGGAGGCTTCTGTTGGCCAAGTTCAGTCCTATTCAGACTTCTGCTTGAAAACAGAATGAGCTCCTTAAGCTACAACACCTCCTGATATAGAGCTATCCTCTCCACTTTTGGTGGCACGACTGCGGCTGCCTCCTCCCCAACCACCTGGTTGGATGGTACCTCTCTCCTTCAATTGGCTGCTTTCATCTCCATTATGATGTGGTGACGCCATAGTAGGGTGTCCGTATGACCAGGTTGTTCGTAAAATATATCCTATAGATTCTAGCATGATATTTCCATACATTCATCCTTTATTAAGCCAACAATTTTGTTACCAGCTCGAGGCGTGTTAAATTTATTATCAGCAGTATTGTCAGATATACCAAAATCTTCAATATTCTCAAGCATCTTGTCATAAATATTAGTGTTTGTTATCACATACACAAGATTATCTGTATCTGTATACAAGAGCTTTCACTGATCCCCCATTTTTTTTTATCATAAAGTTTTAATGAAATCAGTATATAAGTGTCTTGAAAAGGTCGGTGGTATAGCTACAAGTTGCTCGTAAAATATGTCACAGCTATGCAAATTTTAGCGTACGATGTATGCGCCATATTGTCCCTCTCACTTATTGACAAGCTTTACGTCAACACGCCTCCGTTCGTTTTTTATCTAACTGTGTTATTAAATAACTTATACTCCATGTTCTCAAACTTATTCTTTGCATTTTGAGCCTTTGCATTGTTGAGATATATGTATGCTTTTAGTCATGATTTCTGATGAAATTGTAAGACTACAAATTTTAGTTTTTTGAAGACTATGACTTACAACTTGTTTCATGAAACGAGAGTGAATCACATAACGATTTTTGTCCTGCAGCGTAGTCATCAATTTATCCTGCTTTGATCCTGAAGACGCTATGTGCTTAACTCAGAAAAAGCAGGTCTTTATAAGAATCGTGAAGTGCTTCAGCATACTCGAGATTCTCTTTAAGTATGTAGCCTATCTCGGAATCATCTGCAATATTTAGAATGCTCAATAGATTCAAGTTCGCCCTCTATTCAAAACTTCTGTAAGATAGTAGTTGGGTCATGGTCCAACCATACAAATTGTTGACGTCATAATAGGTAATACATCAAGTATTTTTTATCTTTATCAGGCTGGTAGCAATCTCTCATATACTGACTACTAGCTTTTGCGTGACGGTTGCAGCATTGACTTATTTTTCCATATAGACCGCGTTCTATGAACATCACTATATCTATACTCGTTAACAATTCTTATTCGATCTAAAAGATATCAAATTATCATAATCTGTACAAATACTGTAAAAAACACTTTAATTTATTATTCATCTTTGTATACTTCAACATGGCATCCCACATGAAGCCTGGTGTGGTATAATAGTGGGCTAGGCCAAGCTTATATGATTCAAGACAATTGTACCTAAAATTTTCAAAGACTTCAGCCAGTAGAAGAACTGTCTTGAGCTATAAGTCAGAATACTGTCTAAGATTATTGATGTTCAATGCATTCCAAACATTTTTGGCATGTTCGTACTCTTCGTCAGATATATGACTTATATAAGCTGCCATAGAATTCATCTTTCAAAGAAAGAATCTCCTCTTCGAGATTCCTAAAAGAAAAGATATAATTATGTGAAAAGACTACTTTTATTTTAGCAAATTATTTAGGTCATGCGTATATTTATTATCCTCAGCAAATAGTCGCTCCAAAATCACAAATTTTTCCAGATAATGATAATTTATCAAGAAACGTGGCCATCAATTTGAAGGAGTCGATGAAGCGAAGGTTTATGTCCGTTTCTTCAACAAATTTGGTGTAAGATATGTACTTTCAATTTTTTTGTGGAAAAAGCTGCACTCGTACAGGAAAGCATGCTGCAAGCTCTTTTATGAATGAACGTTAATTATAATCACTTAACTTATGAAATACAACTGGTATCACTTTGGAGTCTTGATAATTAAGGTTCCAGAAATTGTGTGCAGGACCACTATATCTAAAAATTATACATAGTTAATAAATTGCAATGGTTAATATAAGTTAAATGTATTGAATACTCACTCTCCCGTTTGATGACAGTGGTCTCGAATCTTCTTGTCTTTTAAATTAACAGGTTCATTGCAAATATCGCAAAGAGTAGCTTATTGAAACTCAAGTTTTTCTCCAAATGGTAAGCTCAATATTAGTCGAGGATTCTTATATAATTCTTGCAACTCCAAGGCGAGCGAGTGAAGATTTTTTACCAACTACTGAGCAGGTATTCCATGATCTTCTACACTTTGGCTGTGGCTCTTATATTGCGAGTTTCTGTCATCATAACTATATTTTATAAAAAAACCAATGCTTAATACTTTATGCTGTTAACAATTATGATCATTTTCCACAAATTCCAATAAGCATTTAAAATCAGCGTAAACTATACAAGGCACACGATTCTTGTGTGTTAAGTTTTTAAACTTCAGTATATTATTGTTGTTTCTCCGTGGGATCGATACTTTGCAGCGATTCATAGTTTTATACTCGGACTCATGTGCTTCCAATTTTTGCACAGTTCGAAAAAAATGCAGACTACGATTGCATATATATGCTGCATGCCTATGATCAGATAACTACTTGCTAACTGAACGTGACAATTTTCTAATCCAAACATAATGGTACTTATACTCTGCCTGATGACTTTCTTCATTTACATCAATTGCATCATCCACGTAAAAGCTTTCAAAAAGCAAATGATTTACATGAATTTCTATTTTATTTGTTGCTAAGAACCTGGCAAAAGTCTCATAAATATCACCCAAAAGAATATAAATTGATTGAAAATTTGTTTTGTTTTAAAATTTTCTGATTTTCTTAGTGCACGCGGGAAATTTAATACCATCAAAAGTCAACTCATTTTGATACTGAATATCCTATGAGATACGATTTGGATGTGTTTGTACTGGAAGTATTGCTAACGAAATTTCCTATGTAAAATATTGATCATTTTGTTCACTTCATTTACACAAGCATGCTTTTTTTGGATACAATCAGGTAACTTTATGAAAAAGCTACCTAGCATGGGATTTAATTTATTAATGTTCACAACTTAATTCAAAATCGAACTTAAAGCCCAGCCAGATTCTTTGATTCTTTATTTTCCATACGTGTTTCGATTGGCAGTGAAACATTCTCTTCAAACCACACATTAATGTCAGTCGTCCGGTAAATAGCTTGGTATTAAAGTATTTTATATCCAAATGTTTAATGTTATCTTTGACTATCACAAATTCGGCCGCCAATATCGGTTCTACTTTTGATGCTTGATTTTCGCTAAGTGAACATCGTATTCGCTTAGTAAATTGTTGTTCAACGTCTTTCAGAAACTGTTGCAGATTCAAATGTTTTAAATTTACTATCATGGCTGACTTGATTCGATTTTCAAATGCACTGTCACATCATTTATACACAAAGATACGTCATCCTTAACTGAAACAGCTGCTATACCTCCGCCTTAAATGTAGTCTACAGATTCATTTTTAATAGCTCTTGATATTTCTTCCTCACTTTCTGGCACATACAAAAATTTCAGGTTCATTCACAAACACTCTTGCTGTTTCTGCTAACTCTGAAGGATCGTACAGTAGCTGTACACTAGTTTTCAGCAAAGCCATAGCAGCTTGAAGTTTCTGTTTTTTTGACGCCACCAAGTCACGTCTCTGACTAAAATTATTAGCATGATTCAGAACTGCAAGACCTCTGTCTAGTAATTTCTTAATCTGATTAATACTGACGTCACTTTTGATGAATAATTGATATGACTGCCATATTTAAATGGCTAAATTTTTGACGTGCTGAGTAGTAGTCTTGTCTAATTTTGCAAGAGTAAGTTACGCAGTCGAAAGACTGTAGAGCTGAGCTACTCCAGCAAATGTGCCTCCGGTAGAAGTAGGGCTCCACTAAGCTGAATGGTATATTAAAGGGCGCTTTTAACTACGAAGTTCAGTTATTCAGTTGCACTCGATTAAGGAGGTCCTGTTCAAGCTGAAGTACATTGTAGGTATTAACGCAAAGAATAATACTTTCGTATTCGAGGAGATTTATTTCATCAAATTGGAAAGGACGCCATGTCAATTTTCATTGTGTTGAAACCCTCTTTCTTATGGCACCAATCATCAAGAAAAGATCAACGTCAAAATAAATGGTGGCAAGCCAACTTTCACGGTTTAAGATGGGAATTTGGTAATATTCTATAAGGTGGACGACTTTACGCGCTTAAGCATTTGCCCGCGCATGCTGATAAAATTTACGGCAAGGGCCTTGAAAAGAAAAAATGGTTTGCAGAAAATATTACTATACAGGTATATATGCTTACACTGAAACTACCCATAATGCACGCTAAAATTATATTTTCAGTTATCAATTCGTAGGAGTACGGATGTCTAGCTCTTGCTAAACTCAAGCATGATCATATAGCATGCATAATTCATAGCATTAACATCAAGCCAGTATGTACTATGAAAAATACATTAGCAATGAAAGAGTGGGTAGAGAATCTTCAAAAACCTCAATAAATGATGAATTCAATGTATACATTAGTATAGTTGCAATAAATTTTACATTAACAATCAGTTTTAATGCATTGAATTATTCATAAATGTTCTAATATAAATTTTTAGTTAAATTTTCGACTATTCATTGTTAAAACCTTACGAATCCATGTTTACTTTATTTACAATCTTTCAATAATTAGATTTTCTCTGTATTGCATAACTATGTGCTATTTCTATGATATCCTATACTAAATGTTGGTAATGTTTTAGATTACAAGAAATAGTTTCAATCACTTTAAAGGTTTGTACAATATTTATTAATTGATCATAACTGTGAATTTAAATATATGTCTATCTAATGTTTGGATTTTAGGAGGGTGGGAGTAGACTAAGACTATAAAAATGACCTCCACCATGCGTACTCCTCCAGTACAAGCTCAGTTATGAGCCGACGACAACAAGCCTTGTGAGCCTTAAGAGCCGGGTAGTGAGGAGCAGATGCGCTCGCGACAGGAGCGAACAAAAAAAAAGAGCAGAAGATGGAGTTTTAACGCATGTTGATTCTGCTGCAGTTTCTGCGTCCGCTCTGCCTGCGCCAGTGTGGTTGAGCCAACTCCAGCAGTGTTATCCCAACCAGAGTATGCTCCGTCAACTCTGACTCGACCAGCACCTGCTTGGTTTGCAGTTCCTTCACCTTCGTCTGCTAAGGTATCAGGAGTGTATTTTGTTGCAGTCGGCTCATCAGGTCCATCAACGCAGAGGATGTTATTCCGAAGATCTCTGAAAAAGGTGTATTTAGTAGTAAGGAATATACCTCTGCGATTACTCCAAAAATTCAAGTTTCTGTTTTGTAGCCAATTCAAAACTGGTTAATTTAAGCCACAGTTAAAAAAAATTCATCCATTGGATATTTAAATAATCACCGAAAACCATCAAAATTTTCAAAAATATAAATTATTTTTTACTCTTAAACAAAAAATGCTAGACACTTTAAACTTCAGTAAAATATGTGTCTTAATACCTTTAACTTACAAAAAAATTTCGTCGTAATATGTTTATTCGTTATCGAGAAATTATATTCATTTATTAAAAAGGTCCCAAATATTTAATACAAAAGGAACCATTTTCCGTTATCAAAAAGAGTTCGACTAGGGCTCATTTTTATCGTCTCAATGTCAACTTTACTAATCCATTGTGGGCGTATCGATTTTCAACAATTTTTACCGTCAAAATGGCGTTAAAAACATTGCTACTTTTCGAAGCAGCGTTTTTTGCAAATAACTTTACAACGAATAAACATATCTGCATAAATCTTTTATATCAGAGTTGCTGGTATTTTTCTACAAATTTGAAAAAAAAAAACTGTTCTCCAACTCATATAAGAGCCGTGATAATTCTTTTAATTATTTAATTTGTCTGATATTTATTTATTAACATTTATAGCCCAAATTAAAACTGGTTGTTACTAAGATCTTATATTTTGGAAACGTACCAAGTTCTAGTAAAAATCGGCAATTTTTAATGTCACAATATAATTTTTAAAAATAGTAATTTTTGAGGGTCTATAATTTGTTTGGCTAAATGGACAGTTGAATTTTCGATCGAACTAGTTTAAAATTGAAATAACAAAAAAATCGTCATATCTTCGTCATTTTCCACCCAATTTCAATAAATTTTTTTTTGAGGTTGCTAGCAAAAATAATAATAATAGGCAGATTAACAACATCCGAATAATAAACAAACAATTGTTACAAACAATTTTTTTTTTACTTTTTTTTCTCCTGAGCTTAAGAAAGTTGTAATATGCTGATGAATTAAATATTGATTCATAACGATAAAATACTAATAACAATGCTGTAATATTGTCTGTTATAATATGGAAGAAATTTGAATCATCCCTCCCTGGCAGAAATAGGAAAACGGAGAGGAAGACGTAGAGAACGAGAACGCGGCTCCATAGTATAGTTGGAGCTGTTGTGCTCGCACTCCTTTGATCGAGGTTAGTTTGTACACCACGCCACAAACGTGAGCACGTGAATCTTTTCCAATGGTTCTTGTACGCATTAAAAAAAGGAAGTGTTATTCACTTACGCATAACTTAGTATTTCCATCATTATTTATATTATCAGCGAGGGTGTATCAATATCAGCAACGTAAATCAGTATAATGATAAAGTACACATGATGATTCTGAAATGCATGGTACCACACACTTTACTCTATCATTACTACGTCGTTTAATCATACAGAATCTATTGATCACAGTACATATCTAACATCTCACGCAAAAAAGCAAAGTAGATTACGAATTATACGCACACGATGTAAATCACTCTAAGTTTTGTATTTTGAATGTGTCCACAGTGCTTCAATGGACTCGGGCCAAGTTACTTCGTCGGATTTACCTGATAAAACGGACAACTGCATTATTTGCAACGAGAGCAACAATTCCAATTCCTATACCGCGACGAATAAAGGGCATGCAACTCTAGTGGCTTCAAGTAAGCAACGGTGCGACAATGAATTTCTTGCAATTAATAAACTTGCATCATTTAGAGTCCACAAAAGTTGCGTGGCTCATTGTAATGACACTCAGCGTATTTATAAAGCAAAAAATAAGCGAAGTACGCGTTCTGCCAAGACGAAAGAGCAGCTGTGTTCAGCAAACGATTTTGATTTCAATAATAATTGCTTATTTTGCGCTCTTCCCGGAAAAATTGCTAAAGCTGACGGGAAAACGGTTCAATCCAAACAAACGATTAATAATATTATCAACGAAATCAACAGCACCACTTTAACTGAAAAAAATCGTTTTATTCTTCATCGATTGCTCGATCTTTCAGAAATAAAGAATTATAAAAATAAGAAAATTTGGTATCATAATCGTTGTATAAAAGAATTTTACAGTTACCGTCCTTATAATAGTTCTAGCAGGCCTGTTTCAGAAAATATGACGACTGTTATGCAACATATTATTAACACTATAACCGATTCTGATAACTGTCAATATTCACTGAATAAAATTTTGAGCACATTTAAGATTCCTACGATGTATCATCTTACATCATCAATTAAAAAACATTTTCACGATTCTGTTGTAATTATTAATAAACACAGTGATCGTATTATCTTATTTCTTAATTCTCTCAGATCACTTTTAGATGATGGCTTTTATGCTAACCGACGAGCCGATGAGGAAGCCCAGGAATTGCGGCTTTGCGAAATAGTTGGTCTATTGCACAAAATCTTTAATTATATACTTGTGATACAAATGACGATAGCAGTGTGGATGTCGAGCAAATGAGCAAAAAAGCTAGGTTAAATTAATGCAAAAGACGCTACCCCTTGGTTTTTTAATGTAATAGGAGTGTTAAAACCCGATTTTTGTACTTTTGTATACAATAAACAGGAAAAGTTATATTTCATTAGCTTCTACCCAATGCACGCACAGACCATTTTTTCATCGAACAATACACGATATAAAAGCATTGTAATTACTATTTCATCGATATAAATCCATATTTAATTAATTAGCACATTGCAATTTTTATAAGCTCAAAAAAAGAATAAAAAAAAAATTTGTTTAAAACAAATATTTGTTTATTATTTGAATGTTTTAAATAAGCGCATTGTTATTATTTTTGCTAGCTACTCCAAATTAAAAAGAAAAAGATCGAGATTGGGTGAAAAATGACGAAGATATGGCGATTTTGTTGACTTTTTCAATTTCAAACTAGTTCGATCAAAAATTTAACTGTCCATACAGCCAAACAAATCATAGACCCTCAAAAATTATTGAAAATTATATTGTGACATTAAAAATTGCCGGTTTGCACTAGGACTTAATGAATTTACAAAATATAAGATCTTATTAACAACCTTTTTCAATTTGGGCTATAAATGTTAATAAATAAATATCAGACGAATTAAACAATTATAATGAGTTAAAGCAACAGTCTTTTTGTTGTTTATTTGTAGAAAAATACCAGGAACTTGAATATGAAAGATTTATGCAGATACGTTTACTTGTTGTGAAGTTATTTGCAAATAACGCTACTTCGAAAAGTAGCTATGTTGTTAACGTTATTTTTAAGGTCAAAATTGTTGAAAATAAAATCTATACGCCCACAACGGATTCGTAAAATTGACATTTAGACGAAAAAAAAGAGCCCTGGTTGAACTGTTTTTGATACGGAAAACGGCTTCTTTTGTATTAAACATTTGGGACCTTTGTAATAAATAAATAGATTTTTCGAAAACGAAGAAAAATTTTTCGACGAAATTTTGTTTGTAAGTTGAGTGTATTAGGATACATATTTTACTAAATTTTTAAGAGTCTAGCATTTTTTCTCAAAGAGTAAAAAATAATTTAAATTTTTGAAAATTTTGATGATTTTCGGTAATTATTTAAAAAACCAACGGATAAATTTTATTGAATCGGGGCTTACATCAACCGGTTTTGAATTGGCTACAAAACAAAAAATTAAAAAAAAATTATTTTACTTCTGTCATTTTGTTATTTATAAATAACCAGGACATCCACGATTTTTGGACAGAAAAGTGACTTTTAAAGAATGTTTTGTTTATTTATTTTTGGAGGAATCACAGAGGTATATTCCTAGCTACTAAATACACCTGTTTCAGTTATGGTTAACTGAAACGAATTATTTGCGAATTCCTGTTAAAATCATCTAATTCTACAGGCCCATCGGGCGCAATTCTGACACAGCTCACCATCGAGTAACTTGAGAACGATCGGTCGGACTAGAAAAGGATAGTAGTATGTATGTATACTTTTTTTTTTGGTTTGTTGACGTTCATACATATTTATGGGTGATTCTCCCGTAACTTGCTCAGACCGTGTCCAGGGCTCGTGTACTCATAAACGAATGAATTTCGATGATGTAAAAGTGGTTTCATATATTAAAAGTTGTATGCTTTTCTTGACATATGGTCTTGGATCAAGTTATTGCCTCCTTCACCAAGAAAATTTCGAAAATAAGGTCTAAATGTTAGTTCCGCGATGTTTTCCCATCTCAAATTTGCCCATAAAAGCTCTTACTAGTTAAAAAATAAAGGTTTTTTGCCGGACTTGCGCATACACGATATGAACTACGGTCAATACGGATTACATTTGTACTGCAGTTGAATTGATTACCAACCAATATGTGTAAGTAATCAGTGCGTACATTTTGTCCCGGGATTTGCCCAAAAAACGTTGCACGAGAACAAATCGTCTTAAAAAACGTGGTGTTTACTGACACGGGGCCAACAACCAGCCATGTTTCAAAGTTCATACCCAAAGTAAACAAATACCTCTGCGAGTGCCGTTCGGAGTCCTAATCTCGTAGATAGCTAGGCGTTTGATTTTTCGTTTTTTGTGATGTACACAAACTTCGGTCAGTTCCCGAATCACCTTGTGCCATCACTAGGTACACGTAAACAGATACGCAAACTGTATTTTCCTGTTGTATCTGATTGCAACAGATGGATCAGGAGCGGAAAGGTCTGCATCTTGTGTACAGAAGCTGTAAGAGCACTCAAAAGCTCGAAATGTTAGTTCCCAAATGTCAGTTTCGCGAGCAGTTCCGTGATCATCTACAGTCAAATGCATTATATTTGAGTTTCGAGCAATAAATTGCCACGAAACTTTTTTTATGGCATTTTGAGGCAAAACTATGAGACACCTGTGTCGGCATTTCGACCAATGTGCCTTTTTTCGGGAGATGTATCGATCAATATCGATAATGTAGTAAGCACGCCAAGTAGCAGAGTACGTTGGAAGGCCCTGACTGGGCTTAAATCAAAGCTAAAGTGAGCCCCTATCGATTAAAAAAATATTCGTCCTATTTAGTGCCACCTATCAAGAGCTATAGTGATTTAAAGAAAAATAACGATTTTCTCCGAAATTTCCATAAAATATCCTGTTAGTTGATTTTTATGGCTCATCTTTCAACCGCTGTAACTTTCGACCGGAGGCACTAAATTGAATGTAATTTTTTTTCAATCGATAGGATTAAATCTCAGCTCTCGTTTGGGATTGGTCAGGATATGTAAAGTTCAGAAGCGGCTTAGTTACATGCATTACTGACGAACATGTTTTTTCGAAAATTTGCAAAAATTGTCTGACGAAAAATGTTGTATATCTTTTGAAAAAAAATCTTTGTAGTAAAATCGTTCTGGGTACTTGTTTTGAGTAGAATTTAGAGTAATAATACTAAAAAAAATTTGTTTTTTGTCAATCTTTTTTTAAGCAAATTTTTCAGTCGATCTGAGCCAGTTACGGGAGAATCACCCATATATACTAGTGGGACTTTGTCCCCCTGCGCGCACCACGCGCCCACCCCCTGTATTTGATAAGTGTCAAAAAAGTTTTCAGTATTAATAAAAATTTTGTCATTTTATACAAATTTCTTAGTTATTTTTTAATATTGACTGTACACTTAGGTGGATGTGATTCTTTTTCTGCACATGCCCTGTATCACAACATGGCATAATTTTTCGTCTTAATTACTAAGATATGATGATAAGCCTGCGCAGTTACGGGGCTTATGCCGTGTAAGACTTGTAGCACTGAGAGCGAAGCGAACGCTGATTGGCTGACGAAACTAGAGCATAATTTAAGGTTGATTAATTAGCTTACATGCAAAGAATTATAGATGTATTAAATAAGCTGAAATTTTAGAATAACATTATATAAACGCTGACCTTTAGATTGCACCACAAAAATTCTTTGTTGATGATGGAATTTAGATGGAGTGTTAGTTTTGAAATCGTACATTTATCACAGTTCTCATAAAAATAGTTAATATGTAGCACAATGAAACATCTCACAACTAAATATAAATAGATAAATACTTATTAAGGGGACTCCAGTGAGCAGTGAGTACCAACCCAAAAATGATTGTATTGGTTGGTATCACTTTTGTCATCTGCTTTACACATTAGTATACATTTATACATGATATATACATGATGTGAGCACAATTATCCATAGTTATAGCTGTATGTTAAATTAATGCTTAAGGAGACTCATCAGAAGAGACTCTTAAGATACTTTTGACTCTCTTAAGTGATAGCGGCCATATTGGTCTACGCCGAAAATGCGGACACATGTCCAAACTCTTTTTGAGGATTCCTATATCTGAGTAAAAAATATTTATCTGCTTCTGCATTGCGTAATAGAATACTCAAATTTCACGAGCTTGTCAGACGGCAGACCGACCGACAAGCTAACCTACGAACCCTCCGGTATCTACTTTCCACAACAAATATCCTTAGATTTTGTTCGGCAACTGTACATTTTGGCAATACCAGTTGAAAGACTATTACTCCAACAAACTTGGCTCAGTTTTTGTATCATATGTCCCAACTTTGGGCTGAAAAAAGCGGTGACTTCCGGTGAATAAATTTAAAATTTCTATAAGGCCTGTTTTATTTAATTTAATTTTTCTTTCGTTTTTGTCCGGGAACTTGCCCTAAAATTTTATCTGTGTTTTCATCGAGCCTTCTTTTATGAGGCATTTTAACCTGACTATAATGGCCCGACTTTCAAATATCTAGAGAGCCCCCTTAAAACAACGGCTTGACTTCATAGAGATAATATATAAATAGAGTAGGCCAGCCTGTAAGTGAGCCTGTTGCTTCGATAGAAAGAGACGTAAAACCGAAGTTCCCTACCTATATATATCTTGGGCTTGCGCTGATTGGCTTTGGCCTATACCCTTTTTATATATATATATATATATATATATATATATATATATATAGCTAGGGAACTTTGGTTTTGCGTCTCTTTCTATCGAGACAACGGGCTCACTTGCATGAGAGTCAGTCACTAGCCTACTTGACTTACGTTGAGGACACGTAGGAGACAGGACATGTTTGAGGGGAGGGAGCTGCTGCAGATGGGCAATAAATAATGGAAAAAGAAAGGGAAGACAGTAAATACAGTTTTACAAAAGTGATAGAAGATAAGAAAGTATAATATAAGTAGCAATAACGTAAAAAAGAAAGTAAAATAGAAAAATTAAGAAAGATTAGAAACAGGCAGAGTAGAGCACGTTAGAGGTGAGCGTGAAGCCTATACAAGGCGTTAAAGGAATAGTGCACGCAGGCAAAGTGACTGAAAAGTTAAAAAGAAAGAGTCGGTAATTAGTAAAAAGTCTTTCAAAGTCAAGAAAAAATATTTAACACCAATGGTGAGTAAAAGGGTGACATTCAATCGGCAGTGGGTAAGGAATGTCCCTATATTATTAACGGGCTCAATACTTTATTACTCGGTAGATAAAAAAATATTCTGCCTCGTCTATTGTCGGTAAGGAAGGATCTGCATTTGCAGAAAAATATACAAAATAATAGGAAAAAACACAGGTTTTAATACAAGAAGTAATGGTGTAAACACAACTACAAAACTAAAAGATCAATCTACGCTGAACTTCCAGAGAGAAACGGAGATAAAGGATGGAAGCCAAGACAGCAAAGAATTTAATGATAGGATGAGCAGGATTGAAAAGAGATTAGAGTCTGTTTGAGTTATTGAAAAGATTAGAAAAAAAGAAGAAGATTGGAAAGAGGAAAGAAGCAGGTGGATAAAAGAAAGACAGGAGTGGGCAGAGGAGAAGAAAGTCATAGATAAGGGAGTCAGCAGACTAGAATGGGAAATAGAAAGAAACGAAAGGGACAAAAGAAGACAAAACATTGTCATCAAGGGCGTAAATAGAGAGTACCAAAATTTAAAAAAGAATGTGGAAGAATTCAGACAGCAGAAAATCAATGTATCTGTAACGGTAGAAAGCGCCACCGAAATAGTGGTAAAAAAAGGGAAAGGCGATATAAAAATGGTGGTAGTGCAACTGAAAAACAAAGAAATGAAACACAGTGTTATGATAAATAAGAAGAAACTCGAAAAACGTATATAAATTGAGAACGACTTTACACGAGGAGAAAGATATATTCAAAGAAAGATATTAGATAGTTTAAAGGAGCAGAGAATCAAAGAAAAAACCACAAAAGTTGGATACATGAAACTAATGGTCGATGTTAAGTGGTATGTATACAACGAATGGAAGGGAGATTTCATAGAAGAAAGTAGACACAGGAGAATAAAATAAGGGCTTAGAAAGAATGAAGATAACAAGAAGGGAAGGAGGAGGAGGAGTTGGAGGAAGAAAAAAAAGAAATTCCTAATACTTCTGTATGGAACATTGCAGGCGTGTTAAATAAAGACATGGAAGTATCGAAATATTTAAATAGCTTTGATATTACAGTGTTAATGGAAACTTGGTTAGAGAAAGATAAGTGGAGAAGTATAGAAAGCAAGTTGTCAAAAACTTATGAGTGGAAATTTGTGGCAGCAACAAGAGATCACAAAAAAGGTAGGGTAAAAGAAGGAATATTAACAGGAATCAATAAGTTAAAAATTAAAAACTTTAAAGAATGGACCGACAATATAGTAATGCAAGAAATTAAACATAGAGGACAAGGGTGGACAATTATAGGAGTATACTGTCACGACGTGACAGAGACAATGAAAATCATAAAAGAAAAGATAGGAACGCAGGAAAATAGAATGTTATACTGGCGGGAGATTGGAACGCGAGAACAGGCAAAGAAGGTGGATGGATCAATGAGATGGATTTGAAAAGTAAGGAGGTAAAAATCAGAAAATCAGAAGATGAAACAATAAACGAAGAGGTAAGAGACTAATAAAAAAACAGAAAAAGGGTGGTGTACAGCTAATGGACAAAAAGAAGAAGAGGGAGACTTTACATGTGTTGGCAGTAGAGGTGAGTCAATAATAGACTATGTTACAAGTAATCGAAAGAAGGGATAGAAAAAATATGGGAAGAAATAAAAGCAATAAAAGAAGTATCAGTGCCTGAAATCCAGAGGCAGATAAAAGTATGGAAATTTGGCGAAAAAAAGTATGACAAGGAATGGAAAACAAAAAAGGAGCTGATAAAAGTATTGAAACTATGGAGAAAACAAAAAATAGAAAGAAGCTACTTTATAAACAAGAAAACAGAGTATAGAAACTGGTGTACAGCGAAAAGAAAACTATTTGAAAGAACTGAAGAAGAGAATCTAAGAAATGCAACATCAGAAAGAGAAATCTGGAATTATATAAATAAATTTAGAAAAAAGAAAGAAGGAGCAAATAATAAAGCTGAAATTGAAGAGTGGAGAAGGCATTTTATGAAGAAGTTAGAAGGTAAGAACAAAAAAGCTACGATGATGTTAGAAGAGGCGGAAGAAAATATAAGGACATATAGGAGCAGCGAGAGCCGAGAAGAACCAAGCAAAGAATTCAAGAGGCTGATAAGGTTAAAACTAAGGAAAGCACCAGGGAAAGATAGATTAGAAAACGAGATATGGAAATATATGCCAAAGGAAGTAGAGACAGCGATATGGGAACTACTGAAGAAAGGATGGGAAGAAGAAGGAATACCGGAGCAGTGGAGAAGAGGAGTGATATGCCCGATCAATAAAGGAGGTGATAAAGAGGAGCTAGATAACTTCGGAGGTGTAATGTTGACGTGTACGGCATATAAATTATATGAAAATATGCTTAATAAACTATTGAAGAAAGAGATAGAAAAAAAATTGGCAGGAAGTCAATACGAATTCACGGAAGGAACAGGAGTGACGGAAACGATCTACACGCTGAAACATATAATAAAGGATAAATTGAGTAAACCAGAGGGGAAAATATACGCATGCTTTATAGATCTGAAGGAGGCATTTGATAGAGTAGACAGAACTATATTAAATAATAGATTACAAGAGATGAGGGTGAGTAAAATTTTTATTAGAAGAATTATATATATATATATATAAAGAAACCATAAATACAGCCAAGGTAGGAGAATAAACGTCAGAAAAACTCTGGACTGAGAGAGTAACGCAAAGATGTCCATTAAGCCCGACATTATTTATTGTGTACTTGGCGGATCTAAAAGAAGAAATAAAAAAGGTCAAATAGGAGGATGCAGAATAGAACATGAGAAAGTATGGAGCTTATATTACGCGGACGATATACTTCTGATAGCAGATAGAGAAGAAGAATTAAAGGACATGTTAAAAATATTGAAAAAGTACATTGAAAAAAAAAAAATGATTCTGAGCAACGGAAAAACAAAAATTCTGGTGTTTGGAAAAAGAAGGAAAAATAATAGGATATAGAAATGGGGAGAAAAAAAATAGAGGAAGTGAATGAAATCAGATGTCTGGGATACATTCTACAAAAAATAAAAGGAATAAAAAACATCTTGAAGAAAGAAAATGAAAAGCTATAATCGCTTTAAAATGCGCATGGAGCGTAGGAGAGAGGATATTCGAGTACAGTTACTAAAGAAGAAATAAGTTATTCGCAGCATTAGTAGAGAGCATAGCGTTATTTGGAGCAGACGTATGGGGATAGATAGAAGATGAGAGATTGGAATGTGTACAAAGAACATATATGAAGTGGTTATAAGGATTAGATAGAAACACACTAAACTATATAGTGGAAGAAGAATGCAAACTGGAAAAACTTAAAAGAGAAGCATTAAGAACACTTAAATTTGAAGAGAAGATTAGGGACTTAAAAATAAAGTTAGCAAAAGAAGGTACAAGGGAAAAAGATAAAGATAAAGAAAGAGAAAATATAGGAAGAGAAGCTGAAAAGAGAATGGAAATTCTAAAAGAGGAAAAAAGGCAGAATCAAGATTTATGGGAGGAACAGAATTCAAAGAGCAAGTAAGAATTAATATATTAGAGAGTAAAGAAAGAAAGAAAAAAGAAAGGAGATTGAAAAAGATAGAAGACTCAAGTTTATTAAGATATACAAGAACATAATAACGGAAGATGAACTAGAGTACCTTAAGAAGGATATATAAATAAAAGATAGTGATTGCAAGGTTTAGATACGGTAATGAATATAATGGCAAAGAGTATTGGAAGAAAGAAGACGATAGGAAATGTAGACTATGCGAGGAAGAGGAGGAGGATCGTACACATATATTTAAGATATGTTCAAAGACAAAGAGTGAAAAAGAAATAGAAGAAATACTCGATCAGGGTGCAAAAGGATTATACATGATGAGAAGAGTAGTTAGAAAAAGAAATGAGATGGAGAAGGATTGACAAACAGGAACAATATACAGAAAACGATAGAAAAAGAGAAGAGGCCCAAGAAAACAAGAGAAAGTTATAAAGAAGAAAGAATGAAATGATACGAAAAAATAAGGAGAAAAAAAAGAACAAAATAATGAATAAGAACGGAAAAAAGTGAAGTATGTTATTATGGACACTAGTATTAATTTTTAATTTTTCAATTTTTTCAGTTTTTAATATTATTTAGGAGAGTTTAATTATTTTTTTTTTTGATCAATGCAATTAATCTCATTTTTCATTAGACAGAAGTTAAGAAATTTTTCTACGGATACCTACATTTTTCAAAGTACCTTCTGAAAGCTGAGGATTCATTTCTGTAAAACAGTTTTTGTCTTATATGTAAATCTTTAATTCCAGTTTGAAAAATCAAGACCCATTAGAGGTTAACATGAGTGCACTAAAAGTGAAAATAATTGGTTATAATAATTGTTTATTTAGGTAGTTGTCATATTTTTTACATAATTCTTAAAATTTTCACATCAACACAAGAATACGTATAGTGGAAAACATCAGAGATAACTGGAATGGCTATCAAAATTTTATTGCTGGTAATCAATGTTATGAGAATGTTGAAAACCAATTTTACTATCATCGTTTAATGTCTAAAGATGGTGTTTATAGACCTGATGTTGAAATAAAAAGTTTCGTGGATATTTTTAACATACATGTGACAGTAAAAACAGCTAGTGAAAATGAGCTTCTTGATTTCGGTAACCCAAAAAGTGATTTAAAATTAAATTTGTTACTTAGTAGCTAGTTTGACTCGGGCCATTATGATGTAATTCACTTGAGGAACTATAATGTTAAAAAATTGATTTTAAAAATTTATAAAATTACTTCATACAGTCTTAAAAGAAAACACGTAGATACGTATAATTTTGAGGTATCACTTAAATAATTGAGAACGAAATATGATCGTGTTACGAAAACTGAAGATTCAGATGTATATGGCAAACACGTTAATTTTGTAGAAAAAATCGATTTCAAATAATCTTCTTGTTTTGCCATTTTTCGGAAAGATGAAAGGAAAAAAAATTGTTGCCAAAATGGAAAGATATGTTTACCTTTGTTATTTAGTGGCCTGTTTGACTCGGGCCATTATAATGTAATTCACTTGAGGAACTATGATGTTAACAAATCGATTTAAAAAATTTATTAAAATACTTCATACAGTCTTAAAAGAAAACACGAAGATACGTATAATTTTGAAGTTTCACTTGAACAATTCAGAACGGAATATGATTGTGTTACGAAAACTAAAGATTTAGATATGTATGGCAAACACACTAATTTTGTAGGAAAAATGGATTTTAAATGTTCTTCTTGTTTTGCCATTTTTCGGAAAGATGGAAGAAAAAAAAATTGTTGCTAAAATGAAAAGATATGTTTACCTTCATTCACAAAATATTATAAAAATTTAAAGAACGTATTACAGAATGATGAAAACTTTAGATATTTCATACGATACTAAAAAAATTTGTTTTGTTTTGGTACATTGAATGCAAATATAATACATGAAAAAAATAAAAGTATTCACAATTTGAAAATTTAAAATCAAGTATGTTACATTGCCGCTAACACTTTGTTTAACAAAAATGATAAGAAACAATTGCCTAGTAAATTGTATATATATATATGATAATTTTGATGCAGTAAAAAAAGACTTTGAAGAAATAAAAAATTTGTCAGAGAACATATTGTTATTTTAACTCAAATTTAACACAAAAATTCGATTGCAAAGAACTATATATTTTTTACATTAAATTGCTCATATCAACAATATACCAAATTACAAAATGTATTTAATGCGTAAGACTGATAAAAATGTACATAAATATAACAAACCTTTGATATCAGAGTATAGTGCAATTTTTGTAACAAACTATCACACTTTGTAGATCCAATCGTATTTCCATAAGTTTTTTCGTCGCCTATATCATGATTGAGAATAATAAAATGAATTTTTTTAGACAAAATCGAAAAATTCTGCGTGTTGAATGTTATCAAGGCTTAATAGATCATATATCAAATAGTGCATCAACTGTTTCTCATAATTTTGAACACAAACAAAGAATTGGTTGCCTCTTTATCTTGCCATCACAAGATTTAGGCTGGAGCACTAACTACAATAAACATCCTGAAAATGTGAAGGAGAACGTTTCTCTTCTACAATATTATTTGTATAGGCTATCTTGTAGACCAAATTCTATGAATTTCAGTCCTTTACTCTATGGCGGTAGCTTAACGCAGCAATTTTTTTTTGCACGCTTATATCCTGATTGAGAGTAATAGAATGAATTTTTTTAGACAAAATCGAAAAATTCTGCGTGTTGAATGTTATCAAGGCTTATTAGATCATATATCAAATAGTGCATCAAATGTTGTTTATGATTTTGAACACAAACAAAAAATTGGTAGCCTCTTCATTTTACCATCAACTTACGTCGGTGGACCTAGATATATGCAACAACATTACCAGGATGCTATGGCAATAGAGAGAAAATTTGGTAAACCAGATTTATTTATAACTGTACTTGTAATCCTGAATGGAAAAAATTAAAAGATATTTAGAAATGTTTTCCAATACATTTAACTTCAAACTACATTCATAATATAACTGTCCGATTATTTCAAACATAGTTCAAATTAATTGTCGATGACATTTTGAAAAATATGATTTTTGGTAAAGTTTTATCTTACGTTTACACATTAGAATTACAAAAAAGGGGCTTGCTTCATGCACAACTGTTAATTATACTAAATTACATTGATAATCTTTTATCATCAAATGAAATTAATGAATACCTATCTGCTGAAATACCAGTAGAAAATAAAACATTACAAAAATTGTTTATTAAACACATGATTCATGGACCTCATTCTGAAAAATCTCCTTGTTTGACAAAGACAATAATATACGTAAAAAAAAAATTTCAAAATCAATTACATCAGAAACAAAAATAACTAAAAATCGTTATCCTGATTATAAAAGAAGCTATAATGTTATAAAAATTATATTTATAGACTGAAAAATAGTACTGTCCAGTAGATAATTCTATGGTAGTACCTTACAACGATATTTTGTTTATGAAATATAATTGCCATATAAATATAGAATGTTGTGCTTCGATCCAAAGCATAAAGGATGTATTCGATCATATTTATAAAGGCAGTGATAGACCATTTTGTAAAGTTATTAAAGAAAAAAAGGATTATAAAATACACGATGAAATTTCTGAGTACATCGATACCTGTTACTTAGGTCCAATGGAAGCTGCATGGTGAATACAAGAATTTACTCTTTGTGGTAGAAGCCATTTAGTATTCCATTAACCTCTACATATTGAAAATAAACAAAGAATAATTTTTGATAAAAAAAATTGATGAAGCTGTTATTAATTGGAAGACGCCCTTAACAGCTTGGTTTGACTTAAATCAAGAAGATAATTTTGCCATCAATATAAAATATATCAATTTTCCAGAATATTATATATTCAACAATCAAACGAAAAATTAGATATACCGCAAATACATAAAAAAATGTAACAATTGGTAGATTAAATGTTGTGTCACCAAAAGATAAATAAATACTTTATTGATAACTCATATTAAACGATGTTGAAGGCAAATTTTTTTTGATGACATAAAAACAATCAATGGTGTAAAATATGATAGTTTTACAGAAACGGCCATACACATGTGTCTCGTTGATCACAATTCGCAAATTGATAAAATTTTTTAAAATGCATAGTTATGTTACCTTTTCAATCAGGAAAATGTTTGGCGGTTTTTCTTATGTCAAAAAATGTTCAAGGACATATATTATCATTCGGAATAAATTTAAAAATTATTTCATTGATGATTGCACTTGTAATAGTGACGATAAAGATCTATCTCATCTTAAAGTGGCTCATCACGCATATGCAGCATATATTTTGAATATTGTATTATGAACGGTTATTAAAAGTTATGACAGGTGTCACTCAACCTGATAATAATATAGCTCGTGCTAAATATCATGCGATTTTTTTTTAATTTTGTTGTTAAAGTTTTCAGATACCGAAGCTTGACAAAAAGTTCAATAAATTACTTGAATCTTTTTCAATTTACATCTGATTTTCAATTTTTCGGGCTCCTTGAACAAATCCATCGGAGTAATCAGGGAAAAAATTGCAAAAGCTTGTATAGATTTCCGAGAAAATTCTATTGTTTACATAGAAATACGCAAAAAAGTGAACGATTCAATTTTCTAGGAAACCTATCTGAGTTTTTGAAATTTTTTTCCTGATGGCTCCCAATGGATTCAATCAAGAAAAAGAATGAGCCCTAAAAATTAAAAATCCGATATAAATTAAAAAAGATTTCAGTAATTTATTAAATTTTATTTCAACCTACGGTATCTGAAAACTTTAACAAGAAAATTTTATGGAAAAAATCGCATGATATTTAGCAAGAACTATATTATTATCAGGTAAAGTGACCCTTCCCACAACTTTTCATAAACATTTATAATAAATATTTCAAAATACGTGCTATATATTTGTGATGAGCCACCTTAATGGAATTTTTAATAAGGATAACTTATCGTGTAAGGACTTTCGACTACTAGAATATAAATCTTTCATAAACAAAGTTCTTAAAGACAAGGAAAGAGCAAACTTCAATGAGAAGCTTTTCGCAGATTTTTCTTCTTAATTAAATCCAGATCAAAGAGCTATTTTTAAGAAGTTATCAGTTGTAAAACAAAATCTTTTTTGTAGATGGTCCTGGAGGATCAGGTAAAACTTTTTTGTACAAAACGTTAATTTATTATTTCTTATTAATTGGTAAAAAAAATTTGTCAACGGCATGGACACGTATAGCTTCTATTGTACTTCCTAAAGGGATGACAAGTATAGGACTTTTAAATTACCTTAAGATCTAAGTATAGTTACAACTGTTATTTTAGAATTTAGAATAGATTTTTCAATAAAAAATGTTATCCTAACACCACACAATGAATTTACAGACTCTTTGAATAAAATTTTAAACAACATAAAAGGAAAAACTGTAACTAATTTAGTGTAGATCATGCTAACTTTAAGAGAATAATTACGACAGATGATAATATATACATCTATTTCCCAATTGGATATTTAAACTCTATTCGAGGAGGTCTTCCACCCCATTAACTTAATTTTAAAATAAATGTCATTGTGATGTTAATTTGGAATTCATGTAGTTCAGATGGTTTGCGTAATGGAACACGACTCAAAATAACAAAACTATATAAATACAATCTTGAGGCCGAAATTATAACTGGTGAAAAAATTGGAAACAGAGTACTTATTTCAAGAATTACTTGGATCACAAGAACTTTATCTTTATCACCTGTTATTTTATACAGAAAACAATTTCCCTCGCAGGTAGCTTTTTCTATGACTATAAATAAGTCTTAGGGTTAAAGTTTTGATAGATTAGGGGTTATATTTAAAAAAGCGATTATTCTCACACGGTTCATTGCATGTTGCATTATCTAGATGTAACAATCCTAAAAATATTTTTACACAAAGTGAATTAGTAAATTCCAAGGAAATAACAAATACAGTTTGCAATGAAGTTTTCGATGAAGTTGAATGAAAAACTGGATTATGTTTTCATTTTATTTAAAACAATAATAGTACTACACACATGACTCATTTTTTTACCTGCCAAAATTTCATTACAATGCGAACACGTTCCCATATATACATACGTATACACATACACACACGCACAAATACACATGAAATCCATAGTAAGTCTACCTCCACGTGGTCCACACTCGGTAACGGTTGAGACATACATCAATAATAATATGAGAACAGAGGTTTAACATGTTTGCAAGGGGAGTTGTGAAGGGGCTGTGGGGATACTAAGAATGTCAATGATAAGAAGATAAATAAAATATGTTAAAGTAAAAGGGTGGGTAGTGAAGGGAGACGAGGTGGGGAGTGAAAGGGGCAAAAAGAGGTGTAGGGGGAGGGGGGCTGTGGGGGGACCAAAAATATTTATTATAAGAGAGGAAATGAATGAATTTTACGTGATTTTGTAGGGGGGGGGGGACTATTACTTACGCCCAACACAAATTAACTATATAATATAGGATATATATACTAATATCCTTTTCTATTCCGACCAATCGTTTCCAAGTTGCTCGATAGGGGCGCTTTTTCAGAATTGTACTCGAGGTCAATAACGTAAAGTACAACGGTATGATAATAGTAATGATTGTTTATGATAACTCGAAATAACTGAAAATGATTTTACTATAAAAATGTTTTTTCTGGGGGAATATCAGTCGTTTAAAAAATTTGGTTGTCCTCAAAAGGACATTTCTTCGTTTGATGGGTACATAATATACCGCTTTTCATGATTCACGCGCGAGTTAAATACTATAATACACCGCACGTCTGCTACTGCTGCTGCTGCTGCTATTATTTATAGTCGTTGGCATCGAGAAACTATCCATACTGCGATTGCTGCTGTTCTCGGCTCCATCGTCGATGGCTTCCTGCTGCTGTGGCAGTTCTCATCGCCAACTTCATCACTAAATTTCTGCTGTTTCGTCCACTGCTGCTGGCACAGTTCTCTACTGCTTTGATCTCCGCTACTCTATCCTCCGCTATTGGCCCGACTCCGGCGCTCCTTTAATGTTTACTGCATCAGGCGCCGAAGGGGGTGAAAAGTTGGAGTAGCTACTTTGCACAATAGAGCGGGTATCTGATATACCCTTTTCATTTCGCTAGCTTAGAGACGAGGGAAGAATTACGAGTCAGCGGATAAAAAAAAGGGCGCTTTTGGAAATTTGCATCATTTTGATTTCACAGTAGTAGCAGCATTAATTGAGACTTGAACAATAGGAAGTTTTTCATACAAGAACTCGTGGCTCTGAGGCACAAGTTCTTGTATGAGTTCCTGATCCGGCTATATTATCTGGTGTTTAACCGGAAGGTTAAAGAGGACGATAAAGAAGAGCAGGAGGAGGAATTGCTGGAGATGAAAGAGGATGAAGTTGAGGTTATTGAAGACATCATAGTCATAGACGATGACGATGGTGACGAAGGTGGCTACGGGATTTTATGAGAAAACTACAGCCCACGATCTTGATCACCATCGCCACGACCACCACCACCGAAATATGGAACGTGAAGAACAAAATGTTATTGTAAACAAAAAATAAATAAATAAATAAATAAAATAATACGATGTATCAGAATAATTCTAAACGAAAGGTGATATTTGTATGCTCTTTAACGTGAAATCATAATATCTTTACCCAAATAGTACAATAAATATTGTTAAAATTATTGAACTAATCATTTCGTTTTCTATTTAAAATAGATATACGTAATATACCAAAAGTAGAGTACAAATATTATTCAATTATCGTGCACGTTTAGAGTTACAATTTTTCAAAAAGCATAGTACCTTGATATAAATATAGGAAAATAGTGTAGCAAAATGATTAAGATTGGTGAATAGTTTGTATGCTTTGCAAGATGGAATTATTTATATAATTTTATAAAAGTAATGATTGTATGATAATTTGACCCTGGTTGGACATTATGATTGAAAAAAAAAAATTTAATTATAAGGAATGAAATCGGCTTTTATAAGAGCCATAAAAATATCAAATGCAAAGAACGGCATTAAAAATTCTTTGAGTAAATTGTAAACGTGTCAGCATCAGGACCACCAGATAATTTGATTCCGTAAAAAGTCCTTAAAAATTCCTTAAACATGCCATGAATCCTGTTCAGGGACACTTAACAATTTGATTCTTTCAAAATTCTTCAAACATGTAAATCCTTATCAGGGACACCACATACATTTGATTCCTTAAAAATCCCTAATACATCTTAAAACGACATTTGAATAAGTACTCGGGGTCAGGGGGAGGGTGGGGGGGGCTTAAATCAGCGTATGCTTGAATCAGCCTAACACATCTACTGTTTGAAGAGGATTCATTTTATTAAATAATAGCTCAATTTTAAATACGTTATTGCTTACGTACCCAACATGCCAAAAAAGAATAGCTCCATCACTTCCACCACTGCAGAATAAACCTTCATGACTAGGATGCCAAGCAACGCTGGAAGCTTCTTTTTTGTGCCCTCGAAATGTTTGGACTTCTTGATTTAGATTCCGTAGATCAAACAGTTTGAGTAAGTGGTCACGAGAAGCAGTTATAAGCCAGTTACCATTCTCATTCCATTTTACATCCATAACAGTAGATTTGTGTGCATGCAAGGTAGCTAATGATTGTCCCGTTTTTGGATCCCACAGTTTCACTGGTTGTTGATTGTCTTTACTACCCGAAATAACAAGACTTTTCTGTGGGTGCCAGTGTACACATTTCACATCTGCTCCATGACCTTTAAATAAAACAAATAATCAGATTAGAGAATAATCTTACAAATACTGCACAGTGAAAGTAGTTTTACCTCGCAGACTACGTTCTTCATGACAACGTAGAAAATCCCAGATTCGCACTGTGCCATCATCACTACATGTTGCCAGTTTATGATCAGTCGGACTAAAACTAAATAAAGTGATTTTGAAATTAATAATTTGTTTCTCTATTATTTATTTTATATAAATATCTTGAAACTGAGTGTATAAAGTATATATTTAATTGTCTTGTGATATAAGAATTCGAGCTACAAATACTTAATAGGAAATGCAATAAGATTTGAAAAAATTTCTTGTTTAGCATGATAACTTTATTCACTGGTATATTATTGGCACTACTAGCTACATCAAACCGATGAAGGTAAACTGAGAAAAGTTTGGTAGAGGCTCTGTACCATCCAGAGATGACGCGCCACAAATAGCGGTGGCGCTGCTATTATTGCAGTAGGGCTAAATCCCTGCCAGACTGGAGGCTGTTTCCCTCCAGCCAGGAGCACTAAGCCATCAGCCCAAGACCTAATCCTTGGTGAATCGAAACAGCAACTCACCTAGAGTGGGAGATTTGCTGTACCAGGTGGATAATCGGCTCCTCCCTCCCCCCACCCCCCCCCCCCCCCCCCCCCCCCCCCCGTTCCTTTTCTTTCAGACGACTAATCAACATTGAACTATCTCGATCATTTTCCTCTCCTCTATTTAAATACACTGATGTAAGTAAAGAAACCTGACACCTTTTCACTCCTATATGTCACTAAATTTGTGATGATTGTTAGAGCTGTGTGTTGAAATTCAATGATAAAAAGACGTTGTAATACGGAAAAATGGTACTTTATGAAATAGAAAAAAAAAATTATTTAATCAATTTTGCATTATTACATGCATGTATATTTCAAATTTTTAAGAAGTACTCACAAAAGACGGGAATCTTTTAGGCTTTTCATTCGTCTCCACTTTTGAAAGCTTGTTTTACTCCTTGATCGTTTTCAGATAGGGTAACGATTGAAATTTTTTAAAAATATTTAACGTCAAAGAAGTTAGGTGCAATTGTTTATACATAATGTATTTACATGTTTTCGTATACACAATTGCACCTGACGTCTTCAACATTAAATATTTTATGAAATTTCCAATGGTTACCCCCCATTCTGAAAGTGATCAAGGAGTAAAACAAGCTTTGCAAAAATAAAATCGAATAAAAGCCTAAGAGATTCCTATCTTTTGTGAGTATTTTGTGAAAGTTTGAAATGTACATGCATATAATAATGCAAAATTGATAAAATAATTTTTGCCAACCTATGAAGTACTTTTTTTCCGTACTGCGCCATCCCCTTTTTTGCTTGATTCCATCAGACAGCTCTAACAATCATTATAAATTTATTGCCATATGGTAGTGAAGAGCTACCTTAAAGTATGCTCTGTTTCAATGGCAATGTGTCGAAAGCAGTAGGTAAAATTATGAATTCAACTAATAAACTGACAGGCGTTAATATGCATTCTTTAACGTGGAAATGTTGTCTATTGTAAATTATCGTTATAGACTGTGAAAATTGTTTTTAAAGTACAAAATAATACGATAGTGTTGTTAAGGAGCAAAGATAAGTTGTGCTGGCTAAAAAAAGAAGTAATGCAATCAATCAAATCAAAGATGGCTTATTAAGACAGCACCAACAGACGGAAGATACCTTAATGAAACAATGCACGTAGTATTCGGCAGACGATCTGAGCACAGATACGGCAGCGCCCAGCGCTGCGAGCAGCAGCATAGTCATGTATATTGATTAAGCGTTTGGGCATTTCTTGTATGTACACGGAGAAAAATTTGGGAGAGCAGCTCCCCTAAGCAGTGCTCCTGCTCTACTAAACGTTACAAGATCAGCTCTTTCATTTGTTATAAGACTCAGTCTCCCAAGTTGAGAGAGCAGCTCTCCCAAGGTAGGACAGCAGCTGTGCCAAGTTGCTGAGAGAGTGACAGTACCATTGATTGGAAAAGATACTATCCTAACAACTATATAGCAAAAATGACATTGCTTTTCGCACGAGGTAGCCCACGATAGAACTTATGAAGGAGGCAATCTTCTTTTCATGTATGTAAATGAATCCACTAAAAATCTCAGTGAAAAAGATGATTAAAAAAAGACTATCTCTTCCTAAGCATAGCTAAACAATGCACAACTAAAAACATAACCTTCATTTACCCAGAATGTTGGAATTTTTCAAATTATTTTTTTTAATCTTGTTTCTGGGAGGCTTAGTCCCCCAAGCCAGGAGAGCAGGCACAGCAAGTACATGGAAGAGCAACTCTGCAATAATTGTCACTGCCGCACTTCCAACTGTTTCTCTGTGCATGCATACAAGTATGGAATAAGGATATTTTTTTTCATCAAATATGCATTTATATTTGTCACTCTTCCCCTTTATACGTCTACATTTTGAACAAAATATCAATTCACACGAGATGCAGGGTTTAATCGACAATAAATATTTTCACTTTTATCAATTACAATATAATCTAAAGTGTGTCGTCACTGGTCATCCATGACACGGCTATCACGTGGTTGTATCACTACTTTGGAATCAATCACCAGAATAAAAAAAAAAAGTACTTATTACGTTATAAACTGAATATATTAACGTATCAACGCAACAATAAATTTAAATTCATCAAAGTAATAAGTCAGTTAATCGGTTGTTAATTTTAAAAATAAGGGGTTTAGTGAAAATAAAGGCTATTTTCATTTTCGTACTAATCCAGGGAATCTTAATCGAATAGTTGAATAGTAATTTTAGGTAATTCCAGTCATTGTTTATTCTTTTGACTTAAAGGAAAATTAAATTTATGTATGTTACTTAGAATAACTCACATATATAATAATAACATGTATGCCAAATAGTTTTAAAAAATTTTGACGACGTATTTATGACGTAATAAAATAATCTAACTATAAACTTTAGGTGATTACATTGGACTTTCGTTATTTTTTTCATTTTCAAATATCTGCTTTATCTTTACAAAGTAACTTACGTGAATATTAATACGTTAATTCAAAAATCTAAAAACGTAAGGTCCGGCATAATCACTTATTGATTACAATACGAACTGTAAATAAATTTTGACTTTTTGTTATACTGTGCGTTTTCAAGTGTGTGTGTATTGTATGCACAAATTTTAAAGACGTGTAATACTCTTATTTAAATCGATTTAAGTATAAGATATAAAATATAATATGGAGCACATGCTGGGATTATTTTAGGAATGCTTTAAATTAACGTTTTTATTGCCGACATAGTAACTGTTTGATTTTAGCCTAAAACAATGACGGTTTTCGAAACATTTCTGTCTTGTTATGCAAAACGTTTTTAAGTCCAAATATATTTGTTTCTCAAACGTACGGTGCTATGTGGGAGAAGAAGAATAATTAGTTTGAAGAGACTCACTGCCATATTGAACAGAGCAAGCGATTGGTAGGCGATTTTTATTCTGTATCATCGTAGTAAAAACTAAAAATACACAATATAGTGTGTATGTATATATCTATATTTATCTGATCATATCTATATTTTGATGTAGAGAGTTTTTTTGTGCCTCGGGCTTTTATACCATAATTTGTCTTTATTCTGTGATTTGTCTAATCTTAAAAAAACGTATTTTCACGCTTTCATGCTCGATGATGTAAAGTTAGTTTTGAAATAATATTTTAATTTCCACCCCAATATTCCAAAAAATTATGTTAAAATTTTTTGAATCAAAAACGATTGAACAAATAATTAGAACTTATTACTGAAATGGATGTACGTAATATAACTGTCTAGGTAAAATATTATTGAATTATATGAAGCTATTTAATTATCTATAGAATATAGCTATTTACGAAATCGAATTGAAATTCTTTCACTCCAAAAACAGCAAAAACCGTTTTTTTAGTATAAAAAATCGTTATAACAACCTTAATAGTGTATGAAACGTTATCTCTTTTTGTGAACCTGTATAAAGATGTAAAAAGAAACATTTTGAGCCCTAGATCAACGGAACCACTCGGATAATTTCTGAGATATGACTGACTTTTTTAAAGATTTTCTTTGATAAAAAAGAACGACATAATGTAAAACAAAAAATTTAATCGAAAATGAAGCTGTTCTAATGCTTTATGAGATACGGCTAATAAGAAGATCGAATTTGAATTTAGAAAATCATCATAACAGCCTTCATAATTAAGGTATGAATCTTGAATTTTTTTTTGGAACCGACATAAGGATATAAAAACAAACATTTTTAACCTTGAATCATCGAAATCACTCGAAGGGTTTATAAGGTATGACTCACTTTTCAAAAACATTGTAGTTTTTCTTTTATAAAAAAAAAACGACACAAGTAAAATAACTGTTCCAATATATTTTAGATTTGTAACACACCATATTGAACGGACCTGGTAAAACTGTATAAACTTATTGCAAAAGTGATGGAAATTCATACATAAAATATGATGCTTCAGTACCTTATTATACCTTGTTACAGTACCTTATTGGGAGCAGTCGTAGCACAGTTGGCTAAGGCGCAAGT
>JAPYYV010001640.1:0-35500 GCA_030522625.1 Copidosoma aretas | reverse complement strand
TGGGAAATCCGCGGGGGGCCTGTGGCAGGTGCATTGAAAAATTTAAGGGGGGGGGGGGCGTGGGGGGTTTAAGCTAAATTTTATCGGGTTTAAATCACAGAGAAAACATGCGACTTTTCCCTTGTATTGTGGGGGGGGGGGGGCGGTGGGGGGTCTGCAGGGGCGGGGGGTTGACAGCCCCACGAAAATCATTATATATTACAGGAAGATATATAGTTTTATATTCTACAGTATTAATGTATGACATACTTAATACGCCTCCATGCATTTAACCTGGTCTTATCCACTTTGTTTTCTTATATTCTACATATTTCTGTACTTTTTAGATTTTACCCTCCCAAGAGATTTTGTAAAAATATCCGCAATATTTTTTTCCAACTCTACTTTCTAAACATCAATATTCCCATTTACATAATCATCATATCTATCTGTACGTTTGACATTTCTATTTGGTCTACTATTAACATTGTTCTTATTTTGGCTTTTACATTCACTTTCTCTCCCGGTAATATTATCATCATTATTATCATCAGCATCCTAAAATTCATCGTCCAACTTAGATTCATCATCAGAAACTTGACTATTGTTTTCAGCATTATCATTATATTTTACCCTCTACAATATTCATCCTTTTCAATCACATCAACGTGTTAAGCTACGATAATATGGTTATTAATCAAAGCTATGTATCTAACATTATCATAGTTGCTTTTCTATCCCATTTGGATCTTCTATTCTCTTCAGGCATACATACCAATACTCTGCTTCCATACAGTTTTAAATGTTCAACATTAGGTTTGATACTACAGAAAATTCCAAAAAAAGTCTTTAACTCAGCAGTATTTGCAAGTGTCCTGTTTTTTAGGTAAGCTGCCGCACTGATTACTTTCGTCCAAAACCTTCCATCTATCCTAGCTTCAGAAAACTACCATCTAGCAGTTTCCATTATACTTCTTTTGTATCGCTCCTCTGTACCATTCAATTCGTGTACGTACGGTGCACAAGCATATATAATTACTCCTTTTTCTTTTACTAGATCAAAAATTCTTTTATTTATATATTCTATTCCATTATCGCATCTTAGTTTTTTTTTTCTTGTTACATTTTCAACTTCATTATTATATCATAGAGAACGATCAAAAACTTCGTCTATTCTTTGGATTGGATAAATCCTTGCCATTTCACTAAAATCATTAATAAATGTAACAAAATATTTCTCCCTAATAAGTCTAATAGTATTATGTAGCTTATTGACGTCAGTATCAATTATTTTGAAAATTTAATTTGCCCTTCGTCTCTTATCATCAAACAGGAAATAATGCATTATGTTTTCTGAACAAACCGAACTCTCTATGTAATCATTCTTAATTTCTTTCGGTAAACCTTCAGCAAGCTCATTTTTACATAACATGTTCAAATATCTAAAATCTACATGCCCCAAAATAAAATGCCATTTTTCCTTTAAAGATATTCCATTACTTCCGGTGCAATTAGAATTTACGGTAATCTTTGTTTCATATCTAATTAAACTTCGCCTTTTATACAGTTTGTCAACTTTATACGCAATGGCTAAAAGCGCACCCTCACTGTTATAAACTTTTGCCGTATTATTTTGCGCCACAACTTTTTATTTGTCTGTAATTCTTTATAAACTTAAGAAATTTGCTTGTAATTCTTTAACATCATGTACATTAGACATTCCAATTATTATTTATTCGTACGCTTTAAAATAACTCAAAACTGGTCTAACTGTTGTCGCTTTTAAACCTTTACGGTCTTCAACATTTACGTTGGAAGAATTTTTCAAATTAATTTACTTAACAAAAACATTATTTCGTTTTACTATATGATCAGTACAACCGCTATCTAAAAGCCAATAATTATGATTTCTTTTCACTTCACTGTGCATTGCAGTGGACTCGACCACCTTCGCTAAGAATGCACCAAACCAACCGTTGCCTTGTTATCATCCGTCGCTTCTGTCTTCTTTTTCCCTCAAGCCTGTGCCACTGCTTCGGCCTCTGCTATTCGGAGCTCCTTGATGCTTACCGTTTCCACGAAACTTGTCTCGCCCGCCCCTGTGTCTTCGACCTCCATAGCCAGCATTGTTTATATTCGGGCAGTCTTTCTTAAAATGTTTGATTTCACCACAGCCGTAACATGCTTTTTCTTGCTGTTTTTCGTGACTTCTTGAGTTCGACACAAAAGCATTCGATTTCACGATTGCACTTCCACTTTTATTTTTAATCTTCAACATTTTAATTTTATCGATCACATAACTCACAGATTGATCCAATTCTTTCAACATGTCTATTAAACTACCAATATGACTGAATAATTACGGCCAAATTCTCGATGATTAATTTAACTTCTCGTTTTTAGTTACCGTAGCATCTGCGGGTTTCTCACTCGTTTGCTGCTTTTGCAAATTCACTTATAAAAACTGATGATTTCTGATAATCTTCTAATCTTATTTTTTTAGCTTATTGCTTTATATTATCTGCAACGCTGTTGATTCTTTTAAATACATTAAATTAAACTTTTGCACTCTTTCGAATGCCATGTACAAATCACCGACGAGATCCAGTTTCTCTTTTGAAATAGAACTGCATATGTATTTCATGGCTTTCAAATCCATTTCAGCCCAGTCGTCTTCTTTGTCTGTCATCTGTTGTCCTATTTATATTACTGTTGCGCAGTTCTTTAATTTAAATAAAAAACGTTATTCCTTAAATCCAGTGTGCATAGTCATGTCCATCAAACACAGGTATTAGAATTTCCGCCATCGAAATATTAGTTGTTTTCGGTCTCGTATCTTCTTAATCTTTCAATTCTTTCTTTCCTTCGTCAATATACTCCTTCATCACCAGTATATCTTTGGTCAATTTTAAAAAAGTTTCCTGAAACTTATTCGTGTCGGATTGACACTTTTCTTACATGTGATAACTTGCACATGATTTTTCCATTCATCATTATTAATAATATCATCATCATTGAAATTAAAATTTTTTCCATATAATTATCATAATTATGATCATCATCATTCTTTCTATCAACATTATTATCATTTACATTATCATCATCATCATCATTATCATCATCATAATCATCGTTATAGTTATCATCGTCATAATTATCATAACGTTCATTATTATTATTACCATTATCATACTCATCATTATTATTATCAGCATTATCATAATCAATATCAATATTATCATTATCATTATTATCACTAGTAATACTAATATTGATATAATTGTCATCAAACTCATCGTCATTGTTAGCATTATCATTACGAATAGAGTTATGATCAACATTATGATCATTACTATCATTATTATAACTATTGTCATCATCATCATCGTTTTCATCATAATCAACATCGTTGTCATTTTTATCATTATAATGATTTTCATTTTTATCATTATTATGAACATTTCATTATCATCAATATAATTATCATGATCATCACGATAATCGTCATTTTTTTTATCATCATAATCATCGTTATCACAATCATGATCACAATCATTACAATCATCATAATCATTAATATTATAATCTTCATAATCATCATAATCATTATAATAATGTTCATCATCATCATCATCATCACGATAATCATCATTTTTATCATCATCATCATGAACATCGTTATCACCATAATCTTTAACATTATTATTATCATCAATATCATGATAATATTTATAATCACTAACATTCTAATGATAATAATAATCATCATCATCGGAATAAGCATCATAATCAATATTTTCGCCACAAATACAGCTATAATTATCGACATTAATATCAACACAATCATCAATAATATTATTACTATGATCATTATTATGATCCTTATAATCATCATTATCATCAGTTTCTGATCAATATAATGCATTGAAATCACATTAATAATCATTATTATCATTATTATTATCCATTTTAATATTAATATCACCATCGAAAACATCATAATCATGATATTTATCATCATAATTATTATCGTCGACAGTAGCACTATCACTATTTTTACTATCATAATTATCATAATCATCATAATTATCATCATTATTAGCGTCATTATCACTAGTAACATAATTTTACTATTACCATCATTATTATTATTATTTGCATCACAAAGATTCTTACTCTCATAATCATTATCATATTTATTGTCACCATCGTAATCATTATCATCATCATTATCATTGAAATAATCATCATATTGATTATCGACATAGTTATTGTTATCAACATTATTGTCATAATCAGTATCAACATTATTATAATTGTCACTGTCATCATCGTCATCATCATTGTCATCATTATAATCATCAGTATAATTATTATTATCATTATCATCGGTATCATCATCGTAATAATCATGTATACTATAATCATTATTCTTATAATCATCATTATCAACATTATCATCAATATAATCGAAACATACATCTTAAACATCATCACTATCATATATATATTTTTAATAATAATTATTATCATTATCATTATTATTATCATCATGATTAGCATCATCATAGTCATGATCAAAATATTTATAATTACCATCCTTAAAATCGTCAGCCTAATCTGCATCAGTCATATTATCAACACCATCATCGTCATCATAATCGGAAATTTAATCATCCCCAACATTATCACTATCATCAACATCATAATCAGTATCATCATTATCAACAGCATCATCATCGCCATGATCCTCTTTATTATCATTATCATCATCAACGTCATCGTCGACATGAGTATCATCATTATCATTACTATTATCATGATATTCATCGTTATCATCATAGTCAACATTATCATCACATAAATTCTCACTATCATCATCTTCATATTTATTGTCCTAACCATAACCATTATTAATATCAATTTTGTTATCATCGTAATCAGCAATGTCATAATCATCGATACAAGAATCATCGTTTTTATCATCATAATCGTGACACTTTATCATCGTTATAATCGTGATCATCATTATAAATATCATCATCATCGCAAATACATTCATAATCATAACTATAGGCATAAACATCCTTATTAACATTATCATTATTATTATCATCATCATCATGGTCACAATATTCATTGTCATCATCCTTATAATCATCATCATAATTTTCATCATTATAATAATTTCCACCATCATGATTATTATAATCAGTATCGGTATCATCCTTATTATAATTATCATCATCATTATCATGTTTATAATCATTATTATTTTTATAAATATCCATATGATCACTTTCTTGACGAAAATTATTATCAGAATCATCATTATCATCCTTATCACTATCATTTTGATAATTAACATGATCATCATCATCATCTTTATCATCATAATAATCATCATTATTAACCTAATCAAGATTATCAATGTTATAATAGTCATTATCCTTATCATCATGATTAGTACCGAAGATGATGATAATGCTGTTCGTAATGATGATTATGATGGTTATGATTTGAATAATGATGATACTAATGTCAATAAGTATAAAGATATCAATAATAGAAATGATGATTACTGTAATGATGAAGATGACAATAATGATGATGATGATAATAATTTTGTTTATGAAGATGATATTGATAATGTTGATATTTGTGATAATTCAAATGATGATGATAATAAAGATAACGATGATAAAGGTATGATAGTAAACATAATTATGTTGATGATTTTCAAGATAAAAATAATGATACTGTTCATAATGTTTACGATAATTATAGTATTGTGATAATGATAATATGCATGATTCAAATAATAAAGATAATGATGTTGATGATGATGATCACGGTGATGATCATGATGATAATGATAAAAATTCTGATGATTGTAATGATGATTATGAATATGACAAAGTAAAGATGACAATAATGATGATACTTAAAATTATGATTATGATAATAATGATAATAATGTTATGATCAATTGTGATAACGATTATAATAATGATAATTGATATTTATGATGTTATTCATGACGATACTTAAGATGATGAGGATAATGATGATCATGATAATAATGTTGAGGATGACGATTATGTTAATGATGATGATTAAAGCTAATACTGTAATGATAATTATGATTACGATGATATAAGGATAATGATGATGATGATGATTAAAATGATGATAATAATAAAGATAATCATAATGATAATTATTTGATGACAATGAAAGTTATTATTGTTGTGATGAGGATAATTATGCTTGTAATGATGATAATATTATCAGGATGATAATGATGACTATAAAGATCATGCTAATATTAATGCTAATTACAACAATAATAATAATGATAACGTCAAGAATAATAATAATAATGATATCGATTATAGCTATTTTTGTGGTTATGATAATGATGATAATGATGATATGTAAGATGATGGTGATTGTAATGATCATGATGATTATTCTAATGATATTTTTAAATATGTATATGTTAAATTTCACAAATATAATGATGTTAATGACAGTGATGATAATAATAATGCTAGTAATGTTGATGTTGATGACTATGATGATGATAATGACAATTGTCATTATAAGTATGATGATTATAAAATAATAATAATTTTAATGATTGTGATGATAGTTATGACGATGCTGATTATGATCATAATATTGATGATAATTATGATAAAGATTATAATAATGATAAAGAGTATGATGATAATCATACTGTTTATGATAATGATGAAGGAGATGATATCAGTGGATATGATAATCATCATGATAATCATGATTATGATAAAAGAAATGACGATGATAATAATGATAATGAAAATGTTAATAACGATGATAATGATTATGATGATAATACAGATAGTAATTTTATTGGACAAAAATAATGATGATGATAATAATAATAATGATGACTATTATTATTATAGAGATTACAAAAATGATAATTATAATGATAATGAAACTTATAATGATGATAATGTGGATGACGATGAAAAAAATTATGATAATGATGATAATAAAAATGATAATTATAATTGTGGTTATAAAGATGATAATGACGATGATAATAACTCAATTTGTGGGGATAATGATGATTTATATTGATGATTATTATAATAAAGATGATGATGATTTATGATGATAGTAATGATAAAGTTGATTTTGATATTGATAATAATAATGCTGACAATGATAATGATGATTAATAAATGACTAATGATAATAACTATAATGATGATTAAAATCATCATGATATTTATGACCCTGTAGATTTTAATTATGATGAAGATGTTACTATCAAGGATAATGATTATGATTTCGCTTGTAATGGGAAGGATAATGATAATTATTATTATAACAATGATCATAATAAGAAGAATATTACTTAGGATAATGATGATGAAGTTTATCAGTACTATTATGAATATAATAATAATGATAATAATTCCAATGTTGATAATGATGATGACGATGATGATCATAATGATCCTAAAAATGATGATGATGCTTTAAATACTGATGCGGATGATGTTGATGATAATGAGTGTGATTATGATGCACATTATAATAATGATTGTGATGATTATAACCCTAGTAATTATAAAAATTATGATTATGATAAAAATGATACCTGTGAGTTTGATAATTATAACTATATTCGTGAAAATGAGGATAATTATCTTTTCTAATAAGATAATGACGATAATAATAAGAATAATGATACTAAGGATAATGATAATAAATATGAAAATGATAATAAATATGATAATAGCGATAGTAACTTCGGTGATGATGAAAATTATCATGTTGATTGTGATGATGATGATAGTAATAAAATTAATTTTACCAATAATGATCTTGAAAAAGAAAATGATGCTGATCATGATAATAATCATGTCAAAGTCGATCATGAAAATGTTCATGTTGATGATCATAATGATAATAATAATCATGATAATGATGATAATAATGTCAATAATTATAATAATAACGATTATAAGAAAGACAACAATTATGCGATAATGATTAAAAAGTTGTAATGATGACAAAAATGATAAAAATAATGATGTCGTTAATGTTAATGATAATGATTCGAATGATAATCATGTATGAGTCGGTAAAGATAATAATCATGTTGATGATGATGATGCTTATAAGGATAATAATGCTGATCATAACATTGATAGAAAGCTTCGACAGATGATGATGATAATTACGCAGGTAATATAAATTATAATAGTGATAATCATTACAATGATACTCACAGAGATAATAATGTTAATCATGACGTTTGTGACGATAATCGTGTTAAATAAGATCATTATAATCATCATGTTGATGATAATATCTATCATGATATTAATAATGATATTGGTGATCATGATGGTTAAAAATATGATGATAATAATTATAATAATTAAAATTTTGATTATGATGATGCTAATGATGATGATAACGATAAAAATAATGCCGATAAGGATAATTATGATGATGATGATTATAATGATTATACTTGTAGTGATCATAGTATTGATGATGATGATTATCATATCACTTATGGTATTGTCGATCATAAGAATGATCATGTTGATCATAATTATGATAATCATGGTGATTCTAATGATGATGATCATAATGATAATGATGATCATGCTGATGATAATTATAGTAATTACGAGGATGATGCTGATGATGATGAATATGATGATTATGATAATAATGTCGATGATGATGATAATGATGACGTCAATGATAATGCTAATGATTAGAATTATAATACTGATGATGGGTATGATGATTATGACAATATCTGTTTCGTTGATGATGAATAATATGATCGAGATAATAATAATTATAACGGTAGTTATCCTGCTCATGATGGTTATGATGATTATACATATTTCCCTTCTACCTTATGCTCGAGTAAAATTGTCTGTCTACTAAAAAAAATTTGATGCTTGCTTGGCTCAAGGTTATGCGGTGGAGGTAGCTTTAAAGTACACACCTACCACCCCTAAATCATACATAAACGTTGCTGTGCAATTTCCTATCGATATTTTTCAAGATACGGTAGCCATTTTACTGCGGCAGACTCCCACAGTGGATTTTACTCAACGTTTCCGGACGGTCTCACTCAACCCGACTGTTGCCGCTCCACGACACCCAACACCACCAACTAGACCACCAACTACGCCGACTCTGAAGGGGTGACCAAGAAAGAGGACTCAGATACTACGATAGTAAGGCCGGGTAGGGTACTTCCGTCCCTGACAGGTTTCCTTCACAGACTTTTAACTTCCAAAGAAAATCTAGAACCGTCAGAACACAGCTCGCACTCCTCCTCCCACCCCCCTTGCCATGTACAAAGCCAACACTAAGAAGGGGCTTTTTACTAATCATTATTATCATAATTAACTACTTCATGACCACCACAAGTATTATCATCATAATCATCATCAACAAAATTATTATTATGATCGACCTTAACTTGTTTATTGTTCCGACATTTATCATCATTAATTTTATCGGTGTCAGTATCAGCATTATCATTAGTGTTACCATCATTATCATCGTTATTATCATTGCACTAATCATAACTATCATAAGTCGTATAATCATCATTAATTTGATGCTTATTTTTATCATCAGAATCATCATCATCTTTATCATTATCATTATCATTAGTATTATCATCATTATTCTCATTACATACAATGTCATAACCATTATTATATTTGTATTCATCATTATTATCATTATTATCCTTATCATCATCATCACGTCTTTATCAGTATCATAACAATTGTCACTCGAAACATCATCTTTACTGTCATCATATTCATCATCTTCTTTTTTACCATTAACACCATAATTATTACAATAATTTAATTGTTATCGACATCATCCTCATAAACATCATTATTATTTTCTTAATCACTATGTTCATCATTATGATTAACATTATCATGATCATCTCCATCATCATCATTATCACGATCATATTCATCATAATAATCATTATTATTATCACAAATATCACAATAATAATCATAATCACCATCATTATCATCAGTTACAACATCAAAATCATTATCAACGTCATCATCACGATAATTATCATCTTCATCATCATCATCATCATCATTATGTTCATCGTTATAACCGTGATATTATTCAACATTAATATCATAATTATCTTTATCATCATCATCATCATCTACATAATCATCATTTGTATCATCTTTATCAGCATCATCATCACCATCTTGCTTATAATCCTAATTATCAGCGTAGTCACAAATATAGTTAAATTCATTATAATCGTCATTTTTATCATTAGCATAATCATTATCATTATCACTATGATCTACATTAACAACATTATCGATATCATAATCATAATTATTATTGTAAGAAATATCATCATAATCACTATAATCATCATCTTTTTCATTCTCAATAATATCATAATTATTATTATCATCATTATCACTATCATTATTACCATCATCATCATTATTTATATCTCTGCAATCCTTATCATGAGCTTTATGATCATTATTATCATTATTATCACTTTTCATAATCTCCATGATCATCATCATTATCATTATCAGCTATATGATCATCACAACCCTTATTTTGATTATCATCATCACTGCTAACATCATTAACATGATCATCATTATGATCGACATTACTATTATAATTATTACTATCATCATCATAACTATTATCATCACCGTCAGTGTGATCATCAATATCATCATTATTATGATTATTATGACTAAAATTATTGTGATTATCTTCTTTGGCATCATTATTATCATAATTATTATAAGAATTATCATATTCAAGATAGCTTATTATTATTATCGTCATTATTTTGGTAATACTTATCATCATCCTAATCATTACAAATATAGATATAATCATCATGCTCACTAGTATCATAATAATTATCATGGTAATTGTAATCACCGGGATCATAATTATAATTATCATCATCATCATTATAATCGAAAACATTATCGACATACTGCTTATTGGTATCATGAGCATCATCATCACCGACATTTTGATGATTTTCATAATGAGAATCATAGTTAATATTCTAATCATGATTATCATTATTATTACCATAATAGTAATCAGCAATATTATAATTAGCATTATCATTATCATGATTAATATCATCATTTTTATCATTATAATCATATTTATTATCAATAACATTGTCCTTATTAGAATTATCATTATCATTATCCTAATAATTCTGACAATCACCATAACAGTCATGATCATCATCATTATTGCTATCATGATCATTAACATTATCATCATCATTATCACCATCCTTTGGTTGGAATCATTATCTCATTGCCATCTTTAAAATCTAAATCATCATTATTATTATCATTATTATCATGATTATAATCATAATCAACATTAACATGATGATTACCACAATCTTCAGTATTAATGTTATCCTTAGGATGAATAGAATTGTATTTACCACCATGCTTAGCATTATCATTATCACGATTATTATTATCCAATCACCGTGATCATCATCGTCATGTTTATCATAATCAATATTATGATGATGAACATCATTATCACAATGATCATCACCATTAGCATTATTCGCCTAAACATGATCATTATCATAATAAACACTAACATTAGTATTATCATGATCATCATCATCATCAACATTATTATTACAACCAGTATTATCATCGTCATTATGATCATTGTTTTGATTATCATGAACAAGATTAGCGTGAACCTAATCATCGTAATGATCATTATATTTATCATTATAGCTATGATTTTTCGTTATTATCATCATCAAACTTTTAACAATCATTATTGCATCATTATCGTCCTCATCATTGTCACCATCATAATTATCATAATTATCAATATCGTCTACATAATTATCATCATTGGTATCATCTTAACCAGCATGATTATATTAACCAAGATAATAATCATCACAATCATTATTATCGGGACTAGGATTATCAACTCAATTGTAAATATAAAATTCTAAAACATAATTATTACCAGTATCATCATCAATAACGTTATCCCTTCTATAAGTATTCGAACTAGTTGCACATTTGTCATTGGTCAGAGGTTCCAGCGCGTATCTTCAAAAAGTCTCCCGCAGCGGGAGGAGAGGAAATCTTCTAAAGACTTCTCCAATCCTTCGGACCGGAGAGAGGGTCCGATTTACCCGTGTGCCTACCGATTAAATCTAACCTCCTCGCATGGGGACCAGTGCAAAGCACTATGCCTTCCTAGAAGACAAGGGACTTAAGTGTGAGAAGGGGTTGATGGAAATAACGGAGAATTTTGTTGTCCACTCTCACTTAAAGGGATGAGAGGAGTGGCACATACGCGTCTGGGCGAAGCTCGAAGACTGGCTTGTGACGGAATAGATGTGGTGGAACAAATTTGTGTATCTGGGTGAATGTAAAGTGTGAGTACGCTGTGTTTTGTGTAGATGGAGGCGTACTTGTGATTGTGTATGTGTTGTGTATTTTGAGGCCGTAGGGGAACGGTGGGAATTTCTGGGGTGCTCCAGAAGGGAGCGTGACGTAGTGAAGCGCGATTCCCGGCCTATAGTGAGTCTTCCGAAAAAGCTGTAGAAGTTAGATCAGACGTGTATTTTGGGTTGCCGTGGAGTGCCACTAGAGAACAGGGGCGCCTAATCAGGTCAAATTGCCTGAGCTGGATGTTAGCGAGCGCTGAGATAGTAGGGTTTGGATGGTCCGTGATGAAAGCACGTACTCTGAAAGCGAGAATGGGAGCTGCCTCGATGGTAGCGAAGACATTAAATTCCCTACAGATTTAGGCGTTCCTGATGTAACACGGTAAACCCAGTACCCACCTTAGGATCTTCATGAAGGCGCTCTTAATGGTCTTAAGACTGTTCTCTTTTGCAGCACCCCAAGTGGGGATTGCGTAGGTGCCGATTATCATCATCTTTATCATCATTATCCACATAATCATTATCAAGATCGATTATAGTAAGATTATCATCATGATCATCATCAATAATATCATCATCACAATTAATATTATCATCTCCATCATCATTATAATTTATATCATTATCAAAATTATTTTTATCATCGTCATAAAAATTATTTTTATTAATATCAACATCATAATAATCCATATCTTCAGCATCATGGTAATTATCAATAGTGTCATTTTTTTTAAAGTATTGATATCAACATCATATTTAATTGTATCAACATTCTTAGCATCATCATTTTAATCATTATCATGATAATCATCATCATCATTACCATTATTATCATCAATATATTTATCATGATTAATATTAAATATCATAATCATTATTACCATTTTCATCATCAACATCATTATCATCATTAATATGATCTTTATAGTCAAAATAACCACCGCAAGTATAGTTACGATCACCATAACTATCGTCAGCAGAATCAATACCGTAATAACTATTATCATCTCGATCATAATAATTATTATTAACGAAACAGGAACTGTTATAATCGTCAGAATCATCATCAGCATTATAATTACTATCGTTATCATTATCATTGACGTCATCAGTATTGTCATCATCGACATTATCATCATTATCATCATCATCATCATCATCATCATCATCAGCATCATCTTCATAATTACTACAATTATCATCAGCATGATCATCACTATCATTATTATCATCATCATCATAATCGCCATAAATATCATCATCATGATCAACATGATCATTCTTATGATCGACATTAACATAAGTAATATCATAATCATCATCATCAATATTATCTTTACTCTAAGTATCATCATCATAATCATCATCATTATGATCATACTCATCAGCATTATTTTATTCGTTATCATTATCATTATCATCACCATTATCAAGGTTATAACTACTACTATTATCCTTATGATTCTTACCATGATAATCACCAATATCATCATCAATATCATAATGGATATAATTATCAACATGATAATTATTATGATCTTTTTCAACATGAGTATTGTCACAGACGTCATTATTAACATAATTATCTCTGTGAGCATCATTGTAACGATTATCACGATTATAATTTACATGTCCCGCATAATTATTATCTTCATTATCTGCCTAAGATTTATCATCAATGTTATGATCAGCATCATGATTCTTATAAGCATTATCATCATTAACATGATCATTATCTTTACTGAATCTAACATGATATCCTGATCATTATCATTAATATCAAGGATATCATTACTTCTATCGTTATCATCATCATTACAACTTTTAAATCATTATCGAATCATTGTTGTCCTTTTTATAATCGTTATTATGATCATCATTGACATTATTATCTTCATCATCATGATTATTATTATCATCATGATTATGATATTCATTATCATTATCGTCATCCACATGAAGATTTCCATGATCGACTTTGAAATGATTATTATCATGATTAGCATCATTTTCATTGTCAAGATCATTATAAGTAAAATTAATTCCATAAAAATTATCATCATCACAATCAACATGATAATCATCATCATCATCGAAGTTGATATCGCTTTTTTTCTATTCATTATCATTTTCAGCTTCATTATCATTATCTTTAGGATTATCATTCTTATTAGCATCGTCAGTATTTTATTAGGAATTATAATTATCCTTATCTTCAAAAATATAGTCATAATTATCAAACTCACCAGTATCATTATTATCATCATCATAATTTTTATAATCACTAGGGTTATAATTATTACAATTTTATCATAATGTCTATCATAATAACACTCTTAATCATCAACATTATCCTTATCAGTATTCAAAGCATCATTATCATCATCTTTAGGATCTCCATGATCATCATCGTCATCATCATTATCAACATTGGAATTTTTATCATTATTATTATACTCATAACGGTACTGATAAACTTTATCATCATCATCCTCATTAATATCATTCTTACTGTTATAATCATTGAAATAATAATAATCATTATCCTTCCCATCCAGAACATAGTCATAATCATCATCCTTAATAGTAACATCTTCATTATCATTATAATCTACAGGGTCATAAATGTCATGATGAATTCAATCATTATCATAGTTATCATCATGAGTCATTTTATAATCATCATTATCATTGTCACCATAATTATAATCATTATTATCGTCAACTTTATCATTACTATCATCAAAAATCATTATTATTATCATCTTTATTATAATAATCATCAATGAGAATAATCTTTATCCCTACAAATAAAGTTATAATCATAGTTATCATCTTTATAAGCACAATCATACTTATCGTTTTTATCATCATTATTATAATTAACTCTATCATTATTCACATTATCATCATCATAAGTTTCATTATCATCATATTTATCATTTTTGTGATCTCTATAATTATAATATTTATCATTATTTTGATCATAATCATCATTATTATTGTCCAATATGATTACTATCTGTATTATTATCATAATCATCATTATTGTTATCAACATTGTCATCATAATTATTATTATTATCATTTCTTCTATAATAATCATCATGATGATTATTATCCTTACTAATATCATCTCCTTCATTATTATCATCAACAGCATGATCATCATCATAATCTTTATCATCATCATAATCTTTATCATAATTATCATTAATATTATGATCATAATCCGCATCGTCATAACTATTATCACAATCATCATGATAATCATCATTAAATAATCATCATACTCATAATCATTAGGACAATTGTCATTATCATCATCACAGTCAAAAGCATCAACATTAGTAGCATTTATATCATTATCACTATTATCACCATCATCATATTTGTAGAATTTATTATTATCATATTCACAACTATCATCAAAATAATCATCATCATCATCATTGCCATCACCATTATCTTACATATCATCATAATCATCATTATCATTACTACAACAATGGTTATGGTCGATATCATAATCATTATCATACTTGGCGTTATCATCATCATTATCTTTATAATTAACATTATTATGAGCATTATCTTTATAATCATCATTATCATCCTGATAACATTATCATCAATACGAGCATAATTATACTTATCACAATAATGATAATGTTTATTGTCGCCAAATAATTATCATTATAATTATCTATATTATTATCTTCGTTATAATCATCATCATCATCATCATTATCGCAATATCATCGTAGACATCATTATCATCACAGTATTAGCTCTAATTATCATCATTAACATTATCGTCATCATCAGCATTATTATCATAATCATCATTATTCTTATAATTTTAAGTATCGTCATAAATAACATCATTAGTATCATTATCATCATTATAATCAATATTACAATTGATCATAACATTATTATGATTATCATCATAATCAGAATTTTTAGTATCATCATTATTATCATCTTTACATTGTCATAATCATCATCATCATCACATTTATCACAATTCTTATAATTATCATCGTGATCATCGCCATGATCATCATCACCAACATCATTATCTTTAATATATGTATCATCAATATTATCATTATCTCATTACTATAATTATCGTTAACATTATGAACAGTATCGTTATCTTTATCATTATTATCTTTAAAATTATCAACATAATTATGTTAACTACCATATCTTTATCATCGTTATCTATATCATCATCATCATTAGAATCATCTTCCAATTATTGACATCTCTATTAATATCTGCATTAGTATCATCATTATTTAAATCGTTACAATCATCATCATCATTATGACCAACAGTATTATCATCACCTTTGGTACTAATTATGATGATAATGATAATGAGTATTATAACAATAAAAATCATGATTAGGTAAATAATGATGATGATAATAATAATAAAGTTGATGATGATGCTTATAGTGATCATACAAATCATCATTATTATCCTCATCGCTATCATTTTTATGATCACCTTGATCATCATCATTTTCATCATCATTATCATCACCATTATTAACAGAATCATGATTATTATTGTTACAATAGTCATTATCATTATCATCATGATGAGTACCGAAGATGATGATGCTGTTGGTAATGATGATGATGATGGTGACGATTTGAATGAAAATAATGCTAATGTTGATATTAATGAAGTTGTCAATAATAAAGATGATGATAATGATGATTTTTGATGATAGAAATGATACAGTTGATGATGATAATGACCATAATTATGCTGACGATGATAATAATGATTAATAAATGACTGATGATAATAACTATGATGATAATTGAAATCATCATGACATTTATAACCTTTTAGATTGTAATGATGATAAAGATGTTTCTATTAAGGATAATAATTATGACTATGTTTGTAATGGGAAGGATAATGATAATTATCCTCATTACAATAATGTTAATAGTGAGAATGATATTACTGAGGATAATGATGATAAAGATTATCAGTACTAATATAAATAAAATAATAATGATAATAATTTTAATGTTAATAATGATGATGACTATGATGATCATAATGATCCTAAAAATGATGATAATGATGCTTCAATTACTGATAAGGATAATGTTGATGATAATGAGTGTGATTATGATAGACATTATAATAATAATTGTGATGATTATAACCCTGGTGATAAAAAAAATTATGATGATCATGATAATGATACCGGTAAGTTTAATAATTATGACAATATTTATAATAATAAAAATAATTATAATTTCTAATAAAATAATGACGATAATAGTATGAATGATAATACTAAGGTTGATAATGATGAAGATGATAATGATAATGAATAAGATAATAACGATAGTAACTTCGAAGATGATGATAATCATGTTGGTTGTGATAATAATAATATAAATAGAATTAATTTTACCAATAATGATCTTGAAATAGAAAATGATGCTAATCATGATAATAATCTTGTCGAAAACGATAATGAAAATCTTTATGTTGATGACCATAATGATAATGAATATCATAATCATCGTAATAATCATTTATACTATAATCATTATTCTTATCATCATCATTCTCAAAATTATTATCGATCTAATCGACACATACAATATAAACATCACCACTATCACATATATATTTATAATCATTATTACTATCAGTATTATCATCATTATCATCATGATTAGTATCATCATTGTCACGATCACAATATTTATAATTATAATCCTTAAAATTATCATCATAATATTAGTCAGTAATATTATTATCACCATCATCTTCATCATAGTCGGTATTTTAATCCCCAACATCATCATCATCATCATCATAAGTATCAACATTATCAAAAGCATCATCATCGCCATGATCTTCTTCATTATAATTGTCATCATCATCGTCATTGTCGTCATTAGTATCATCATTATTATTACTCTTATCATCATTATCATCGATATTATCATAGTCATCATCATCATCACATAAATTCTCACTATTATCATCTGCATATTTATTGTCTTTATCATAACCATCATCAATATTACTATTTTTATCATCGTATTCATCATAGTCATCTCCTTCGATACAATCATCATCATTTTTATTATCATTATTGCCATTATCATCATCGTTATAATCGTGATTATCACTATAAGTATCATTATCATCGCAAATACATTCATAATCATTACTTTTGGCATCGACATCATAATTATCATCATTATTAGTATCATCATCATCATGGTCACAATACTCATTGTCATCAACCTCATAATCAGCATCATAATTTTCATCATTATAATAATTATTGCTATCATGATCATCATAATCAGTATCAGTATCATCCTTATTATTATTATTATCATCATAAACATATTTATAATCATTATTATTTTTATAAATATCCATATGATCACTTTCATGACCAACATTATTATTAGAATCATCATTATCATGCTCATTACTATCATTTTAATGATCATCATGATCATTATCATTATCATTATCACAATAACTATTATCATTATCAGACCCACAATAATAATCATAGTCATCGTCATCATCATCATTATCATTATTATTATCATAATCATTATGATCAAGTAATCAATATTATTAATATCATCATCAAGATCTTACTCAGAATGATCAGAATAATAATTATCATTATGATTATTGTTATTATAATCTAGAAAATCAACTTTAATATCGAAATCATTTTTTTTACTATTATAATCAACCAATTTATGTTAGCGATAAGTATGACTATCATCATCAACAAAATTATCACCATAATCTACATTTATTATAACCATTATAAGCCACATTTTCAATGCAGCTCGCATCATTATTATCATCAGTATCATTATCGTTATCATAATCATATGTATCTGTAAAAACATTATCATTATCGTCTTTATTATAATCAACGTACAATAATTATCAGTATAGCCATCATCTTCAATATCACCAACATTATTATCATCATTCTCATCGTCATCTTAAATATTGTCACCATAATTAGCATCAATTACTTTACAATAATCCTCATAATTATTATTATCATCATAATCTTCACCAAAATCATGATCATTATCATCATCCCAATAATTACTACAATTATTATCATCATTTTCATTATTAAAATCATCGTCATCATCGTCATTATCATTAGTACCGTTTTTATAACTATCATTATGATCATCATCATTATTATTGTCTTTAACAAAGAATTTATTACTATTATCATCTTTATGATCTTTAAAATTATCATGATCAAAATGATTATCATCATCATTATTATCATCATCAATATAATCATCAGTACCTACACAACCAACATCATGATTATCATCATCAATACTTTAATCATCATTATAATCATCATCATCAATGTCATTATCATTATTATCATTTTACTCGTAATTATCTACATTATCATCTTTATCACTGTCAATATGGTTATAATGTTTATCATTGTCATCATTAACACTATCATCATCGTCGTCATTATTATTATCATTATTATCCGTATTATAATGATTAACATCGCCATCAATATTATCATTATAATTATTATTATCATCACATGTAACAACATCATCATTAACAGGATCATAATAATCAACATCAATATCACCATCATTATTTACAATATTTTCAGATTTTATCTCAATACTTTATTTATCATCTTTAACTTTATCAACATTCTCATAATAATCATCAGTATTATTAACAAAATCATTGTTATTATAATCTTTATATTTATCATTAATAAAATCACTGTTATGTTTGTAATCATTATCATCATAATTTTTCTCATCATTATCATCGTAATCATCATAATCACCGAAATAATCATCAGCATCATTGTAACTATCATTATAATCATAACCAATATTATTATCATCATCATCATCAACATCATCAAAATCCATAGTGTAATCATCATTGTCATCATCATTAGCTTTATCATCATTATAATCTTCGTCATAATTATCATTATACTCATTCTTTTTATTATGATTATTATTAATATTACTAAGATCATTATTATTATCATTATACCACTCAATGTCTTTACTTTTATCATCATTATCATTATTATCATCATTTTTCCCATTATTTTCAACGGTCTTATTATAATTGTCTCCCTTAACATTATCTTTATTATTGCGATCTTAATGATCGTTATTCTCTTGATTTTTATCAATTTAATCATTTTCATTAAAGTGATAAGTATTATTATCATCACTTTTATTATCATTACAATCCCTATGATTAAAATAGCTAACATCATCATCATCGTTATCATTATAATCATTACCATGATCGAAATCATCATTATTAGTATGATCATTATTGTGATTATTATCTTCATAGATGTATGATCACTATGATCATCATTACAATAATCATTATCATATTATATCATCATTATTATCTTTATCAATATTATATTGTTCTTAATCATCATTATTTTCATTGCCACAATCATTATCATCATAATGATCATCATCATGTTACCGTCGTTCCTATTCTTCACGATAATTATTATTAATTGACATCATTCTCCCTATTGTTTTTTAAAAATTAATCTACGAACATATACACTTCGCGCAGTATTAACATTTAAAGTTCCCCATCCAAGTTCTCCGTAGTCCTAGCTACCAGCTGCCAGCTGGTGAGCGCTTGTAATCGAATCTACCACTACCGAGTTAGTAATCTCTAGTGCCTATATTCGCCGTTCCGTGCGGTCCACTCGCTCGGCGATCACCGAGTAACTAAGCAGTGGCAAGAGCAGCATATGGTCAATTAACCCCTCCGTAAATTAAAACTTCATACTCGCTGTCTTAACTCTTTTTTTTTGCACCTTAACTTATTAACCTATCCCTGTGCTCGCTGACGAAAATATTTACAAAGATAAATATACGTTTACCAAAGTATTTATGTATTAATCATGCAACAAACTTCCAAAATTTATCACTTATTTGTACAAGCCGGCATGCGATTTTTCACGTACACGACAGAGATTTTAATTACATGTTAACCGACGGTATAATTAATTGTATAGTGTATGATATTGAGACGACTCTAGACTTACAAAACTACTTGATTTTATTCAATGTCTTTATTAAAAAAGTACTTACATAAAAAATGTTAATGTTTAACAGTAATATAGAAAAACTCAAATAAAACGTACCTACAAATTTTACCTTAACTGAGTTATTTTGCACTTATTATAGAGACACGAAAAGTGATTTCTTGATAACTTCAGGTTTTGTCCTGTATCTATAGTCAACAGTTTGAGTTGCTTATAAAAAAATTGTTAAAAAAAAATACATCCGGCAAAATTTTACATATTAAAATGGCGAAAGCTTCACGATTTTGCGTGTCGCTGGCAAGGACAGGGACAGGTTAAGAAGTTAAGGTGAAAAACGAAGAGTGAACACAGCAAGGATGTGGTTTTAATTTACAGAGGGGTTGGTTGACCATATGCTGCTTTTGCCACTGCTGTGTTACTCTGTGATCGCCGAGTAAGTGGACCCCGCGGAACGGCTGAGTGAGCTCTTATAGGCACTAAAGATAACTAACTCGGTAGTGGTAGATTCGATTACAAGCGCTCGCAAGCTGGCAGCTGGTAGCTGGTAACACGGGGAACTTGAATCAGGTGGGAGACACTAAATGTTAATACTGCGCGGAGTGTAAATGTTCGTAGATAGATTTACAAAAAACAATAGGTAGAAAAATGTTGATTAATAATAATTATCGTGAAGAACACGCACGACGGTAACATGATGATAATCATTATGATGATGATTGTAGCAATATAAAAAATTTTGATCAAGAACAATATAATATTGATAAAGATAATAATAATGATATCGAATGATAATAATGATTGTAATGATGATCATAGTAATCATACAATCATGACTATAATAATCATAAAAATAATCATACTAATAATGATGATGTTGATAATGGTATTGATTATAATGATAACGACGATAATGATGTTAGTTATTTTAATTATAGAGATTGTAATGATAATAATAGTGATGATAATAATGATTATTACTTACATGAAAATGATTATATTGATGATAATGAAGATAGTAACGATAATAAAGATGGCAATAATAAAGATAATGTTAAGGGAGACAATTATATTAATAATGTTGGAAATGACGATAAAAATGATGATAATAATGATAATGATGATAAAATTGAGCTAATTGACTGGTATAATAGTCATAATAATGATGATAGTAATTTATATGATGATGATAATGAAAAGAATGATCATAATGATAATTAAAAAGATGATTATAATGATGATAATGCTGATTATGGTGACAATGATGATTACAATAGTGATAATGATGATGTTGATGATAATGATGATAATAATATTTTTTATGATTATAATGATGGTGACAATGATTATGATGATTGACTCGGTGATAATGATGATTACAATGATAATAATGAAAAAAATTATGATAATAATGATGATGAACATCATAAAGATTTTATTAATGATGAATATTAAAATCATAATAACAATGTTTTTTTTAATAATACTGATAATGATTATGAGAATGTTGATAATGTTTATGATAATAATTAATGTATTGATATAAAGTATCAAATAATGTTAATATTGATGATGATATTGATGTTGATTATTATGATCCTGATAATGATGATGTTGTTACTTGTGATGATATTGATAATCATGATGATAATATTAATAATGAAGTTGATCATGATAATACAGCTAATAATGATGATAATAATGACGACGATGATGATAGTGTTACTGATAACAATGATGATTATTATAACTATATTGACAGTGATGAAGATAATAATGTTGATGATTACGAGTAAAATGATAATAATGATTATGATAATGATGATGACTATAAGGATGATTGAAGTATTGATGATGATAATCATGATGTTTGGTTTGTTGTTACTGATGACTATATTGATGATGATGATAATAATGATGATGTTAATCATTTTGATCATGATAATTTTAATGATCATGAAGATGGTAATAGTAATGAATACTTTGTTAAAGACAATAATAATGATCATGATAATCATATTGAAAGTTATGAGAATGATGATGATAAGAATGACGATGATGACGATAATGTTAATAATGATAATGATAATGATAATTGTAATGATTATTGTGATGATGATGATGATGATCATGATTTTGATAATGATTATGATGATAATAATATTAATGATAATTATCGTAAAGTAATTGATGTTAATTATGGTGATGTTATTTAAGATGACGATGATAATGATGATAATAATGTTGGTGATATTGTAGATGATGGCTATACTGGTGATTATTGTGATGTTGATTATGATAAAGACGATGATGATAATGTTTTTACAGATAAATGTAGTTATGATAAGGATGATACTGATGATAATAATGATACTAACTGCGTTGATAATGTAGCTTATGATTATTATAACAATAAACATGTTTATGTAGATTATGATGATGATTTTGTTGATGATGATGATAGTCATACTTATGGCGATCATAAATTGGTTGATTATAATAGTAAAAATAATAATGTCAATAATGATATTGATTTTAAGGATTATGATGACAATAATTATAATAATGATTATAATTTTGATCATTCTAAATAGGATATTGATGAGGATAACAATGATAATTATTATTTGATGATGATGATGATTATGCTAATAATAATGATAATGACGATGATAAAGATGACTAGGATAGTGATAATGTAGACTATGACAATATTAATGTTGATAATAATTATTACTGTTGTGATGATAATGATGCTGACTATGATTATGATGATGATCATAGTAAGTAAGATGATAATAATAATTATGATTTTGAAGATAGTAATGATGTTTATCATCATAATAGCGATAACTATAATAACTATAACGTCGATTCTAAAAATGATAATAGTACTGCTGTAATTATTAACATTTATAATGACGATTCTTATCAGAAACTAGTTGAAGTCAATCATAGTATTGATTTGGTCAATTATGATGATGATAATGATTATAGTTACCATAATGATCTTGATAATAAAGTTGATAATTATAACGGCAACTATGATAATTATTGTGTTAATAATGATAATCATGATGATTGTAAAGATAATGATGATGATAATAATAATGATGATGATTATAATGACGAGGCCTATGATTATTATAGTGGGTCTGATGATGATAATAGTTATCGTGATGATGACAATATTATTAAGAATGATGTTCATTATATAGGTGACGATGATGATGCTGTGTATAATAATAATGATCATGATTATAATAATGATCATTCTACGGATAATAATGATTCTGATAAAGATGATAATAATAATGATAATGGTATCGATCACGATATAATGATAGTCATAATAAAGAAGATGACAATGATAGTAATGAGTATAGTGATGATAATCATAATGATGATGAAGATAATGATGATAATAATATAGATGATGACTATAATGATGGTGATCTCGATTATCACAACGGTAAGGACGATAACGATGAAGAAGGAGATTAATAAATGATGATTAAGATAATGATGATGATGGTGGTGACATTGGTAATGATGATAATACGGATATAGATGTTTATGATATGGCTGATGATCATAAAGATGCTGATAATGAAGAATGTAATGATCATAGTGATAATAATGATGATGTTGATGATATCGATAATGATTTTGAAAATGATAATGACGATGGTGATAATTATGATAATGATGATGATGATGATACTGATGGCGATAATAATATTATATTATGTTTCAAAGTAAGGATAATGATTATAACTATATTTGTGATGATATAGATGATGATAATTATTATTAATAATGATAATAATAGTAAGAAAGACAAAACTTAGGATAATAATGATAAAAATTATTAGGGATATTATAAACATGATGATAATGATTATTTGTTTAATGATAATGATGATGATGACGATGAACATAATAATGACGCAGTTGCTTATCATCATAATAATGATGATAGAGATGATAATACTGATTGTAAGATTAATGATTATGATGATAATTATGTTAAGAATCATAGTAGTGTCGATCATAATAATGATCATGTTTGTGATGATCAAGTTGAAACTGATGAATATGATTATACGGATAATGATGATGATAATCATGATAATAATGATAAAAATTTTGAAAATAATAATGATGAACATCATGGTGATTATGATAATGATAATGATAATAATTATCATCACAATAATTCTGTTTATGTTAAAGATAATAATGATTAGAATGTTGATACAGTTAATGATAATAATTGTAGAATTGTTATGATAAATAATAATAATATCAATGGTGATAATGATAATAATGTTGATTATTATGATCCTAGTGATGATGATGTTGTTACATATAATGATAAGGATTGTTACAATTATGATATTAATAATAATTTTGATTATGATTATTTGGATGATAATAATGATGATATTGACGACAATGATGCTAATGTTGATGATGACAATGATAAAGATTATACCTATATTAGTGATGATGATAATAATGATGATAATTCGGAAAGAAACTATTATGATGATAATGATAATGATGATATTGATTATTATGATAATTAATGTGATGATGATGATCATTTTAAAGTTTGTTGTGATGGTAATGATGATGATGTTGATGATGATAATGATGATAATAATGATGATCATTTTAATCATAATTATTTTGATGATGATAAAGATGATTGTAATGATATTAGATACTTTGGTAGAGATAACGTTTATGATGGGGATGATCACGATGATATGATAATACTGATGATCAGAGTGACGATGCTGACGATAATGTTGATATGGATAATGATAGTGATGATTGTAATGAGTTGTGTAATGATGATAATAATTATGATCGTGACAAGATTTTGATGATGATGATAATTTTGATGAATATTGTAAAGTAATTGATGTTGATTATGGTGGCAATGACTATGATGACGATGATTATGATGATGATAATGTTAATGATCTTGGAGATGAATGCCATACCAATAATTATTCTGATAACGATTATGTTATTGACGATAATGATAATGTTCTTAAAGATAAATACGATTATAATAACGATAAAGACACTGACAACAATGATGAATCCAACTGCCTTGATAATGTTGCTTATAATTACTATGATAAAAAACATGTTAAAATCGATTATGTTGATGATTTTGTTGATGATGATGAATATCATACTCATGGCGATTATAAATTGGTTTATTATAATGGTAATAATGATAATGTTGATAATAAACATGATGTTAAAGATTATAATGATTATAATGATTAAATTATGATTATGATTTTTTTTTGATGAGATTATAATAATGATGATAATAACAATAGTAATCATTACTCGATGATGATAAATATGATAATGATAATGATGATACGGATGGCGATATTAATATTATTTCATCGTTTATAGTTAGGATAATGATCATAACTATGTTAGAGATGATAAGGATAATTATGATTATTATTAATATAATGAAGACAATAGAAAGAAAGATAATACTGAGGATGATAATGATAAAAAATTTCAGGGCTATTATAAACATGATAATTATGATTATTTTTCTAATGATAATAATGATGATAACGATGATGATAATTGTAATGCAGGTGATAATAATCATAAAAATGATGATAAAGATGACGATACTGACGGTAACATCAATGTTATTTAAGATAATAATGATAAAAATCATGGTGACGTCGCTTATTATAATGATCATGTTTATGATAATCATGTTGATGATGATAAATATAAATATAGGGATAATGATGATGATAATCATGATAATGATGATAAAAATAATAAAGATAATAATGATAAATATCATGGTGATTATGATAATGATAATGATGATAATCATCATGACAATGATTTTGTTAATAGTAATGATAATGATGTTTAGAATGTTTATAAAGTTATTGATAATTAACGTAGTATTGTTATGATAAATGATGATTATGTCGATCGTGATGATGATAATGATGTTAATTATTATGATATGGATGATGATGATGATATTGTTACATGTGATGATAATGATTATTATAATGATGATATCGATATTGATTATGATTATAATAATACAGATGATAATAATAACAATAGTAAAAACGACAATGATAATAATGTTGATGATGACAATGATGATGATTATAACTATATCAGTAATGATGATAATAATAATGATAATAATCAGGATTAGAGTGATGATGATGATGATAATTATAATGATGATGATAATGTTGATGATATTGTAGATGAAAGCGATACTAATGATAATTATGATAACGATTATGATAATGACGATGATAATAATGTTCCTAAAGATAGAAATGATTATAGTAACGATTATGAAAGGGACAATGGCGATGATACTAACTGCGTTTATAATGTTGCTTATGATGATTATAATGATACGCATGTTCATGTCGATTATAGTAATGATTTTGTTGCTAATTATGATGATCATACTCATGAATATCATAAATTGGATGATTATAATGGTAATAATGATAATCTTGATAATAAAGATAGTGTAAAAGATTGTAACAATAACAATGATAGGGATGATTATTATTTTCATTATGATGATTCTGATAATAATGATGATACACATAATAATGATGCCCTTAAAGATGATAATTATGATGATTATTATGATAATGATGAAGATAAAGATAACTATGATGGTAATAATGTAGATAATGATAATATCGATGAAGTTTAAAATAATTATTGCGGTGATGATGGTGATACTGGTGATGATGATAATTATGATGAGAATGATGATAAACATCATGGTAATTTTCACATCGATCATGGTAATAATGAGGATACTAACAATGATTATGACGATAACAATTGTGACGATTATGATGATAAGGACGATAATAATAGAAACAGCATTAAAAGGATTATGATAATGATAATGATGCTAAAATTATTGATTATAATAATAATGACAAGGATATACGATATTACTGATAATAATGATGGTAATGATGATTATGATCATATTGATGATAATGTTAATAATCATAGTAAATAAGATGATAGTAATAATATTAATTTCGAAGATAGTGATGATGTTAATTATGATAATACCGATGACTATATTAATTAATATGATGACACTAAAAATGATGATCATACTGCTGTAAATAATAAAGTGAATGATGACGATTCTAATAATAAACATGTCAAAGTAAATCATAGTAATGATTTCGTTGTTGATGTTAATGATAATTATTATAGTGACTATTTTGATTATGATGATGACGTTTATAATAATTTCAATACAGAATACTCTGATGATGATGCTGATGATTATGATAATTATGATGACGATGATGATGACACAGGTGATGATAATGATACTAATAAAGATGCTTATGATGAGACTGATTATGCTGAAGATGATGATAATGATAAAATTAATGTTGATGATCATAGTGATCATGATAATGATAATATCGATAATGATTCTAAAAATGATAATGATACTAATGATTATTATGATAATGATTATGATGATACTGATGACAATAAAAATATTAAAACATTATTCATATTAAGGATAATGATTATAACTATATTTGTATTAATTACAAAGATAATACTGGGGACGATGATAATCAAAATTATGAGGCCAATATAAACATAATGATAATGATTGTTCTTCTAATCACGATGATGATAACAATAAAAATAATCATAATGCATGCGATAATGATTATAATAATGATGGTAATGATAATGATTCTGACGGTAAAATCAATGTTTATGATGATAATTATGATGAGAATCATGGTAATGTCGATCATAATAATGATCATGTTTTTGATGATCACGTTTATGATGATGAATATGATTATAAAAATAATAATGATGATGATCATAATAATGATGATACTAATGATTATGATAATTATTAATGAATTGATTGTACTGATGATGATATTCAATGATCATAATGATGATGATAATGACTACAATAACCATGTTAATGATGACGATTTTTGTGATTATAGGAATGATAATGATGCTGATCATACTATGGAGGATGATGTTGACGATAATAAATATGATTATAATGATAATAATGATAGAACTAATATTGGTTCTCCTTGTGATTGTGATGGTGATAATGATGGTAATGATGATAAAACACAGGAGCATGATCACAATGACTAAATTTGTAATAATAAGAATAACATTTATTATTTTTAAAAACTGATAATAATAATAAGAATGATCATACTGAAGATGATGTTGATAAAGATGATTAGGGCTATTATCCATATAAAAATATTCATAATTATTTCGATAATGATGATGATGTCAATGTTGCCAATAACGCTGATGGTAATATTGATTTTATTGTTGATCATGATGATGATAATAAAGACGGTATTGATAATGATTATGAGGATTTTTATGAAAATAACCATAGTAAAGTTGATCATAATAAAGATTACGTTAATGATAATGATGACGATAATGGTAATTACGATGATAATAGTGATTATGTTCATGATAATGATATTGATTGCAGTGAATAAGATAATAATGATGATTATTCGGCTAATAATAATAATAATAATAATCCGGGTAATATTGATAATAATAGTGATAATAACGGTAATGATACTTACAGTGATGGTAATGTTGATCGTGACGTCTATGATAAGAATCATGTTATGGTTGATCATAATTATGATCATGTTGAAGATAACATTGATAATTATGTTGATAGTGATGATTATTATAACATAAGAATCATAATGATAATAATAATTATTATAATTTCGTTAATAGTGATGATCATGATGATGATGACGATTACAGTAATGCTGCTGATGATGGTCACATTAATGATGATCTTGCTGATGATACTAACGGTAATAATAATGAAAATGATGATAATGATGATCATAAAAATAAATTTTGTTTATGATGATGTAAATATTAAAAATGATACTTGAATAAAAAAGTTAAGAATGATAACGATTGTGATGAACGTACTGAGAAAGAAAATAATGATGATAACGATGATAATGATCATGATAATTTGAAAGAACATGATATTGGTATCAATGATTATGATACAGATAATGATCTCCATAGAAATGATAACATTAATGATGATGATAATGGTAATAATTATATTTATCAATATTATAATAATGATTATGTTTATGATTCCAGTCTCTATTATAATGATGATTTTGATAATGATGCAAATTAATATAATCATGCTGGTGACGATGATACAAATGATTATGCTCAAGTAGATGGTAGTGATAATGATAATAATAATGATGTTGTTAATAATATGGACGATAATGATGCAAAAATTATTGTAAGGAGGTTGATGATGATGATGACAAAAATCATGTCGATAATAATGAATATAATGATAATAATGAACTTTAAGTTTATGGTTATTATGTTAGTGATAATTAAAACAATGATCTTAAAAAAGATAATAATACTGGTAGCAATAAGAATGTTGATGATGATGATGATCTTGATAATACTCATATTAATGTTGATCATGAAAATGATCATGTATATGCTAATAGTGCTAATGATGATAATCATTGTGAAAATGATGTTGATTATCATATTATTTATATTGATATAAATGACGATGATGATTTTGGTAAATATGATGATGATAATCATGATGATAATAATGCTTATAATGATGGTAAATATAATTATGCCGATAGTAAGGATATCATTAATAATAAAGATTGTGGTAATGATTATGTTAATGTCGATTAGAATTATCATCATGATAATAATTAAAATAATGATGTCGATGATTATTATTATTGTAGTAATCATACTGATGATAAGACTTGATAATAATAATGATGATGATGATTATAATAACCATAATTATGATAAATAATATGGTGAATATAAAAATGATTGTAATGCTGATATTACTATTACGGATGATGTTGACGATGACAAATATGATTGTAATTACGATAATAAAAGTTTTAATATTTTACTGGTAATTATAATAATGATCATGATAATGATAACATGACAGCTTAGCATGATGATTATGACTATATTTATAATGAAAAGAATATTAATTATAATTAAAGAAAAGAAAACAATAATAAATATGCTTATACTAAGGACAATGATGATAAAGATGATCAGGGCTATTATAGTTATGATGATAATGATGATAATTTCATTGATGATGATGATGTGAATGCTGCGAGTAACGCTGCTGGTAATGATGATCATAATGATGATCATAATGATGATAAAGAAAGTATTGATGATGTTTATGATTATGTTTATGAAAATAGCCATCTTCAAGTTAATCATAATAATGATTACGTTGATGATGATGTTGATAATAATAAAGGTAATAACGTTGATAATATTGATCATGTTCATGATGATGATAATGATCATCGTGATTAGGATAATGATGATGTTGATCATAAATTCGATGATGATGATAATCATGATGATTGTGATAATGATGATGCTAGTGATAAAATTGATTTTGATAATGTTGAAGAATACGAAAGAGATGATGAGGTTGATCGTAATAATAATCATGTCAATGCCGATCACGGTAATTATCATCGTGATGACGATATTGATAATGATAATCTTAATCATAATGATATTTTTAATCATTATAAGGATGATAATAATGTCTATGATGATTATAATAGATATGATAAATAAACAATAATGATGTAATGATGATATAACAGATCAAATAAGGATGATGATGATGATGATAAAAGTAATAATGACGTTTATGTTGATGATGATGATCAAGATAGTAATAATGTTTCAGTCGGTAATAATGACCATCAAGTTGATGATGATGATGATGATGAGATTAATGATGTTGATTATAATGACGATAATGATGATGATATAGCTGATTATAATGATAATAATAATGCGGGTAATACTGATCCTTATAGTCATGATTACGATCATTGTTCTTACAGTGATAATAATGTTGATCGTGACGTCTATAATAATAAACATGTTAATGTTAATCATAATAATGATCATGTTGAGAAATAAATTGATGATGATGTTGATGATAATGATCATTATCATAGTTAGAATCACGATGATAATTATAACAATTATATATTTGTAGAAAGTGATGATTATGATAATAATGACGATAACAATATTGCTGATGATGATAATCATAATGATGATGATTATGATGATGATACTGACGGTTATGATCCTAAAAACGATGATGATGATCATGATGATAAATTTTATCATTTTAATTTCCATATTTTAAATAATACTTAAAAGAGAGAGATGGTAAGGATAATGATTATGATGAACAAGATGATTATGAATATAATGATGATGTATATGATACTAAGAAGGTTGATGATGATGATAAAGATGATGATGATCATAATACTGAGGAAAAAGATGATGATAACGATGATAAATATGAAGATGATGGTATTTATAATAATAATAATAATGAATTATTCCACGATAATATTGATATTGATTATAAAAATAATGATGGGGATGCTAATGATTATTTTGAAGACCATAGGAATGATCATATTGTCACTGATGATGATACTTATGATGTTAATAGTGTAGACAATGATCAAGACGTTTATATTGATGATAATCATTATGGTGAGATTTATTATCATTGTAAGTAAGATGATAACAATCATGATCATTACTATTTTTCTTACGATGACAATTGTGGTTGATATGATTAAGATGATGATGATGACTTACGTTGATGATGATGATAAGTTTCTATTCTACCATTATTGTATTTAAGAAAATCAACGGGCCTAAGCCCTATGCATTCGAGTATAATGTAAATGTATAGGTATATATAGTACATGTCTGGTACTGCTGTAGCGCACGCAACTGACTTAGTAATTAGAAAATGTTTGATACGATTATTAAATACTTCAACAGAAGATTCATTTAATAATTTAAGGAAACGAGTATTCTAAAGGCTTCTTGTTTGTCCTACACATACATTTGTAATTTAATTTCTACTTAATATATTTTACAAAATAGGTCTCTGGTTACGCAGTTGATAATTAACCTTCCTACGTTTAATTAAATTATTTCATGACTCACATAATATTTCACTAGAATCAATCCCAAATATCAAACAATAATCGATATATAAATGTAACTGACTAATGCCCATCTATCTTTGTTGCTGTGAAATATTCAAGTTATTGTCATTAGTATAGGACATTGGTGCCCTACTCTTTCATTACTCTGACTTCTACTTTTACTACTGCAATTACTACTACAACGACTAACAATTTTGCTTCTAGCGCTACTACAACTAGTACTACAACTACTACGACTACTACTCGAACTTAATCACTACTACGACCACTGCAACTACTACTTGTATTACTACTGTTACTACTGATAATACTACTATTACTAAAACTTTTTGCACTACGACGACTAGTTCTACTACCACTGCTGCTATTTCTACCATAAAAACTGCCAATTCTGCTACTTGTACTCTTACTTCTACTGTTACTTCTAATACTCCTACTTTTATTACGGATAAGTTGATCCAATATCGTATAAGGGGTACCAGCACCCTCTCGGACAACCAGTACGGGTTTTGCGTAGGTCACTCGACCGTGATGGCTGTGACATAAGGAGGGCGTTAAAAAGCCAGAATGTACCAGACTACATCAGAAAGATCCTGGATAGCTATCTTCAGGATCGTATACTCTGGTACAACAAGACCGTCGTCAAAGGGAGAGGTGTGTGACTTTGGGCGTCACTCAGAGTTCGGCCCTCGGCCCGGACCTCTGGAGCCTCGTGTACTACAGACTTCTGCGCCAAGAAATGCCTCCGGGGGTCGGGCTAACGGGCTTTGCTGATCATATAGCGTTTAAATAAATTCTGGCATTTGATTAGTGTAAAAATGCCAATTGTCACCCGCTATATTAATCTTGCCCATGCGATTATATACGCGTATTAGTTCAAGTGTTGGACGTGTTTGTATAAAGCTAGATTACTAGTGCACTACACTGACGAGTCCTAGCTAGCGGTTGGGGACAAAACGAGTCCAATCCTTTTTCTTCCATCTTCCAAATTTTTCCTTCCCTACACTTTGCGCTCTTTATTAATGGAAGAACCAAGTGTCAATATCAACAGAGTCTACAACTTGGTTAGGATAAAGTCAATGCATTTGCATGTGTGGGTAGAATCAAATTGCACCCACACACATGCCACAAAATAATTCTGTTTAAAAAATCGAGTATAGAAGCCGCGCTCTTTATATCAAATATTAAATAAACATACAGGTTGTAGTACGGGAGTATGATTAAATTTAAATAAATAATGCTGTTTTTGACGTGGAAAAATATATCTATATGCATAAGTCCTCCATACATACATATACATGTATTTATCATTCTATATACATATAGGCGATATGAGGTGGAGCGAAGAGGTTTTTTCACCCCGCGCAGCCCCGCACCGACCTGCGGCCGCCTCACAAATTAAGGTGATATAGTTTAAATTTCTCTGATGATTGTAAATTAAAAAAACCAAAATCCGGCCCCGTGCCGGTCTGCGCTGACCCGCACCGCCGCACAGTGGGGAAAAAAGCACTTTTTGTAGACAAAAATCCCCCCTTTCGCGAGTTTTTCGTGAAAAAAAAAAAAAAATATGGGGAGACTCAGAAAAGCATATGCTAAAATAATCCACTGCGCAATTTTTGATATCTCCTAACCTCAAACAATGGCGAACTCACAATGTTTGATAAACATTAA
>JAPYYV010001639.1:0-23385 GCA_030522625.1 Copidosoma aretas | reverse complement strand
AGTGCAATTGTATAAATATATTATTTGGATTTTTGCATCTGGACAATGCTACATATAATTGTCCATGAGAAAATAACGGCTTATTTAAGTAAAGACCTACTTCATCAAAACTCTAACCTTGTGATTTATTTATAGTCATTGCAAATACTAATACTATTGGAAATTGATTTCTGTATAAATCAAAATTTAAAGAAGTATTGTTTGCAGAACATAATGTTATCCTAGGTAAAAAACTTTATATTTCCAATTTTTTAACCTGTAATAATTTCAACTTTAATGTTAAACTGAAATTATTTGCTTATTTTTAATCGCGTGCCATTACAAAGTGCATCATTAATATCTAAATTTCTTATTAACATAACGATTGCTCCTATTTTTAAATTCAGTTTATGCGGGGGAAGATCTTCTAGAATTTTATTCAACACTTCTGAGGGAAAATTATTATGAATATCATCATCACATTCATCAACTCCTTTGTATGTTGCTTTGTTAATACTGTAATACGTTACTTCGTTTCCTTCTATATGATTTAATATTTTATTATTTAAAAAAATGGGGTATTCATTATTAGTAGTTGATATTGTACTATTCATATTTAAATTCAAATTTTTTCCAAATATTTTCGAGCAAACGTCTGTTGCTATCCGATTGTATGGAATATTGAATTTTTTTATTATTCCGTTTCCAATATTTAACCACATGTTAGAAATTTTTTTATCAATTAATCGTATGTTCGTATTAAAATGAAAAATTTTGAATAATCTCCATAAATACAATGATTTTATTATTTCTTTGATTATTATGCTTCTATTACTATTTTTGATAACTGGTAAAATTTGACGAAAATCTTCTTCTAATACTATTAATTTTCCTCCAAAAGGTTTGTCATTGTTACATAAATGTCTCAAAGTTTTGTCAACAATTTTGAATGCTTTCTTCGGTATCATAGACGCTTCGTCCCATATAATTATATCAACTTCTTTTCTTAATTTTTTTAGAACCAAATCAAATTCAAAAAATGAGATTTTAAAATTATCTAAATCCAACAGTAATTTGAAAGTTATATAACTTGTCATACCTTTTGGAAGCAGAATGGACGCAATACCTGTACACACCATGGATACAATTTTTTGTTTTTTTTTTAAATAAAATAATAAATTATGGTTTTGTACAAAAATGTTTTTCCAGATTATCCTTTATAATCAATGGGACAAATCTTATTACTTCCATTCCATATACATCTAAAAATATAGTTTTGTTCTTAATTTAATATAGGGCACAAATCAATAGACATTTTTTTACTTTATTCAATCTCTTTATAATCGTTTTCCACATCTACAATAAAATTTTCTGGAATAGGTAGATTGATGTTTTTACAAGACTTATTTTCTGATTCAAAAATACTGTTTGTATGTAAAAGAGCTTAATTTATTTTATTTTCAACGAAATCTTAAGTAAATTTAATTCATATAATTTCCATGAGTCATCACCTTAAATATCTTCTGCAAGTAGAAACAATGCAAAAAATTTTTTTAATTGATTCGTTAGCATAATGACACCTACTTCTTCAAAAATGGTTAAAATTTCTAAATCATGTTTAATAAGACCGATACTTATTGCTGTTTCTTTAAGACTGCTCTATAATTATCCTTCGTATGTTTTTAAATCTTTAAATGAAGTACAACCTTTTTTGAATTGATATTAATTTCAGATAAAATCATTCTTGGTCTTTTGGAGAAATAACATTTAATCTACCGATCACATTATGTTTCCTAGAACATCGTCGTTGTTCCCATTGTTTCTTTGCTCTATTGAAAATATAATATTCGGGAATATTTACGTACTTTAAATTTGAAGCAAAATCATCTATTTTATTTCATTCAAACCATTTTTTTAGTTGTGTTTTATAATTATCCATAGATTCAGAAATTTTTTTTCCTTAAATAGTATTTTTTGTTTATTTTTAAGATAAATGGGCAAATTAACTACGCTATGGCTCCTACTGCAAATAGGATATTCTTGTAAGTGCCATGCTGCTTCCATTAGATCTAAATAACGTGCATCAATATACTGTTTAATTTCATCGTAAACTTCATTTTAAGCGTTTGATTCTTTTTGTATTTTACAAAATGCTCTATCGTTTCATTTATAAATATAATTATATATGTATTTTATACTTTGTTTTTATGCACAGTACTCAAAATTTATATGACAATTATATTTAATAAATAAAAATTTATTGTACGGTACAACCATTGAATTAACAAATAAATTGGTTCATTACTATTCTTTATTCTATAAATATTTTGATCCAAAATATTATTTCTTCTTCTATATTCTATATAACCATTTTTTTTATAGATGTACTATCACTAATGTTTTTTTAGAAAATTCTTTCTACAATTTTCTCATTTATATTTAAACATCCCTTAATAAAATTAGGAAGATCAGCACAACAATTTTTTTCACATGTTTATGTTATGATTGAAAGTAATCGGATAAACTTTTTGAGAAATAATGGAATAAATTCAGGTATTAAATGTTATCGATGCTTATTAGATCATGTTATGAAGAGTTCATCAAATATCACACGAAATTTAAAAAAAAACATAAAATTGGAAACCTTCTTATTTTACCTTCAACGTATATAGGCGGACCACAATACATGCAACAGCATTATCAAGATGCAATAGCAATTATGAAAAAATGTGGTAGACCAGATTTATCTATAACTGTTATATGCAATCCCAAATAGAAAGAAATGAAAAATGCATTAAGAAACTTTCCTAAAAACACTTTACCAAATCACATACCAAATATAACAGTAAGATTGTTTCATACAAAGTTACAATTTATAGTTGTATAAACAGAAGTATGTTTCAGCCCCCCCCCCCCCGCTCCCCCCAGCTCCGCCACCACTCCCCCTTAGCTCCCCACAGCTCCCCCTCAAATCACGTTGTTATTCGTTCGTTTTTACGTGATACTTTAATCAATTTATTTTAGGCTTGCACCCCACCGCTTCCCCAGCTCCCACTTAGCACCCCCTTTGCTACCCAAAGCTTCCCCTCCATCTCCCCCTCGTCTCCTCCTCAGCTCCCCCCAAAAAAAATTTTTTTGCTACAAAATATGATTAGCAATATATTTTCGTGTATTATACTTACTATACAGGTGTATTATACTTTTAATCATGATGCAAATAGACAAGGTTTACTTGATAGCACATGTTTTTTAAAAAGGCAAAAAACTAAACATATTTTAGGGCAATAAAGCTCCAAATTTGTTAAAAGGAAAGCTCGTGTTTTAATACAGTGTTCTACTACGTCAAAAATAACTAACATTGCCGTACTAAGACAGGAGATAAAAAAAGTGACCGTCAGTGATACAGCCGATGAAACAGATACGTACCCGAAATCCGTACACTTAAGTTTAAAACTAAATTTAGATAAATCAAAACCCACGCACATTAAACCACATCACCAAATTGTAATGGTCAATAATAAATAATTTATCCACTAATTCAAGATAATTTCAAAGAAAAGCATAGATATGAATCTCCAGCTCCTCGAACCAAAAAACCCAATATACTTTAACCTAATATTCGAAGATAAAACAAATATTTAAAGTCAAAAATATTTATTGTTTTTAACACTTGAGTTATTGGAAATAAAAATATGATACAACTTAAGTACCTTCAACTAAATAACCAAATACACTTGCACGCTCATAATGTCTATTGATATATCATGTATTCACTAATTAAGAGTATAAACAGAATACTTTATTCGATTTCGAAATAAATAACATGCTGGCATAACAATTCTGACAGAAATAGGGCAGACCTTCCGATACATGCAGATGGTGCAAAAAAAAACTGGCGTTTGCAAACCAAAATAGTGCTAAAATCTAGCAAATTATATCTTAACAGATCTAAGCTAAGATCTCCTAATCGCATACAATGTTTTTCTATTACAAAATATCATTAGAAATGTAATTATGTGTATTATACTCACTGTTAAGGTGTATTGATCTTTCAATTATAAAAAGACAAGGTTGGCTGAATAGCCAATGCTTCTAACAACATATGAAAATAATCATATCTTAAGAAAGCTGATATCTATATTTGAGAAAAAGAAAAAATTTTCTTCATACAATGTTCTTCTACTACGTCAAGAATAACTAAGTTGGCTATTCTGAGCCAGAAAATAAAACACTCTAACGTCTGTTATAACGCTGATTAAACACACATTGAAAGACCCGTAAAATTTAGCAAAACACGGAATACAACTAAGGGAAAAACCAAGCACCTAAGACTAAACAACCGAATAGAATTGCCCGCTAAAACTGTTTATTAATCAACAATTTATTTAGTAATTTAGAATTTAAGCAGTAGTCTATTTTCTTTCGGGATAACGTACATAGTATAATCATACATTATTACAAGAATCGGACAGATCAGCCGAAAAGTTTCTGTTTACATAGTTCATTAATATCTTGCTTTTCCTTTATAGTTGCACATAATTTTCTATTATATACCAATTAAGATTAAAATATCTAAAAAAATTTATAATATACACTATATATAAAAAGTATAAAAATATATAAATGACTTTATCAATGTCTATTTCAATTATTGAATTACAAAATACTAAAAAATACGATCATGTTAGTATGTAAAATCAAGTACAGTAATTTACGATCCTTAAAGAAATTATGAACAAATTAAAACTTTAAAGTTTTTTAAGTTGCAAATTCTATTATTCGTGAACTATCCAGCAGATCAAGTTAAGTTTATGACTTCTTCTTATACGAAACGTAGTCTATGTTTTGATAAATGTCAAGTAGTTATTAGTGAGTCTACAGTTTGTATTATAAATATATAGTTGTCTGTCAAGCGTGGCTGACCCAATGTCAACGTCTTCATTTGCTTGTCATTTACGCATTTCTTTCTCTCTCACTGTATAAGTATTGTTCGTTTTATTTGTGTTAATTTTAATTTTCAAAACTGTGGCGAATTTGACAGAAACGACAAAAAATTCAAAGACATATTTAAACACAAAGAAAGGTTTTTGAGCAAAAGCAGGTCAAAATCTATCAATTTTTATTATTTTATTGTATTTTTTAGATTTTTCCTAATCCGTACGAGGGAGTTGAACAGAGTGTGCTCGAGCAAAAAATGCGCCTCACACGCGAGGTGGCCCGATCTCGCTGGACGCTCTTATATACGCAAGCTAGAGGTGGGCAAGGTAGGCATAAATTTTGGAATAAGAAAGAAAAGAAAAAAGGGAAAAAAAAATTTAGATTTACCTGAATCATGTTTGGTTTCAATGCAAACGTACCAGGATGTATGGGAAAATGGGAATAAACTTACTTTTGGCACATAACAAAAATATACAAGAGCAGGTGGCCTTAATAATGACTAATCGAATAATTAACAGACTTAATCAGTAAAAATAATTTAAAATAGGCAAAAAAAAAAGTTATGCATCAAAAAGCGGAGGATCGGAAAACGATAGGATTTATAAAAAGAACAACGAAGAAAAATAAACTTGACAAAATCAATGATAATTTTATAAAGGAAAGAATGACTTGTCAATCAGAAAATATGGAATAAATATGGTAATTGACATTTCTATCATCTGTTAAATGTAAAAAAAATAAAAAAGCAGAGAGAAACATAAATAAAAAATAATAAGATATAGGTAAGTTTAGAAGTTTTTAAGTGATAAACTATAGGATCAGCAAAAAAGAAAACAATATACAAAGCTCACATTGCTATGTAAAGAGGAAAAAAACATCAAATGAAGTATTGATAATATCAGTCAGAAATATTTGATTAAAAGATAATGGAGAGATATGCTGGAGGAAGCTAATTCATATGAAAATATAGGATATTTATGTTGGTAAATAAGGCACGACAGTAAAGATTAAAAGTTCAGAAATATGTTATGCATTATGAATTATGATAATATGTAAAATTAGAAAGAAATTATAACCAGTTGTTTTATGTATAATCAATCACAAAACTAACTAAATTAAAAATAATGTTAGTACTAATATAATGGGATAAGATATTAAAATAGTTATAAAACAAACAAAGTAAATGTGGAAGTTTATAAAAATCTATACATGACTTAAATAAAAAATAAAATGAACAATTTACATTTATAAATATCAAGAAAAGACTTTAAAATATTACATTATTATAAACTTATATCGATAATTAATTCTAAAATGAGCAAAGATAACAAACAAAGGCTCATAACTATTTCCGTAATAATAATGATTGCGTAAATATTGTATTTATATGTATATTTATCATAATCAACCTTAAATACCTATTAAAGTCATTATTAGTATTAAATTATAAACAATTATTTGATAAATCAGTTAACTGATTTTATGTATTGACTATATCTGCTCAAATTTTAAGCGAATATTTATGAAATCACTTTGGTTATTTATGTTTGTACGCATATATCTTTATTAAAAACAAACTTTCTTATTTATTTTTCGGACATGAGGATATAAATATTGAAATTTTGGGGTTGGCGCGCTGAGAGCGCAGGAGAGAGAAGCCCCACTAGGTTATGTATACATTTATATACATATATATATGTATATATATATACACTAGTAAGGCTTTGACCCCCGCGCGCTCCGCGCGCCATCCCCCGAATTTCAATAGTTTTATTCTCATGTCAGATAATAAATACGAAAGAATATTTTAATGCACATATATGCATAGAAACATGGATAAACAAAGCTATTTCACAAAAATTCGCTCATAATTCGAACGAACATACTCAATATATGAAATGGATTTCCTGATTTATCAAATAATTGTTAAGAATATAAAACTAGTATTAACTCTAATTGATATTTAAGGTTAGTAGTGATACACATGTACATGTGTACAATATTTAGGCAATCATTATTACAGGAACAGTTATAACCCTATTTTTGTTATTTTTCATCATTGAAGTATCAATTTTGGTTATGAGTTCATAATAAGATATGATTTTAAAATTCCTTCTTAACATTTTAAATGTAAATCTGTTATTATAATTGTTATCATTTCTTATAGTGATTCTAATATACTTCTACACTTCTTTTTTTTTATTTTATAATTGTTACAAATCCTTATTTTCATGTATTAGTACTAATAATAGTCTTAATAAAGTAACTTATATGATTAATTAAGCATACAACAACATGTAAGAATTTTTTTTTCTTCTTCATTATATCATAATTTATTACGTACATCATATTTTTGAAATTTTGAGCTACGCTGCTGTAAATTTTTTACCTACATAAATATCTTACATTTTAACATAAATCATCTTCCGCCTGCATATCTCTTTATTATCAATTTATCCTATATTTCGGATTGATATGATCACTTTATTTGTTGCTACTTTTTTCTCTTTGCTTAGCAAAGTGTGTTTTATATATTTTTTTTTTTTTTATTGCAGATCCTACAGTTTATCACTTACAAACTTCTAAACTTACCTATATCTTTTTCTTTTTGCTTTATTTTTCTCTTTCTGTTTTTTTCTTTTTTTTTAGATTTTACAGATGATAGAGTTGTCAATTACCATATAGTTTTCCTCTATTTTCTGATTGGCAAAACTCTTCCTTCACTTTGTAGGATCATCTTCGATTAATTCCAGTTTCATATTTTTCGTTGCTCTTAACAGCCCCCAGCTTCCGCATATGAGAGCGTCCAGCGACATCGGGTTACCTCGCGCGTGCGGCGCATTTTTCGCTCAAGAACACTGTATTCCACTCGCTTGTACGGGCAGGGAAAAAACTAAAAAGATAATAATAAAATAAGAATCGATTCAAACAGACTATTCAATAGTAAATGGTATGATAACCTATGAAAATGAAAAATATGTTTACAGTAATTACTTTTTGTCAGGTAATAGGCTTCACTGTATAGCTGCGATTTTTTTTTATGTATGCCTAACATTACCTTAAAAAAAATGATCAACTGTCAAAAATTCCAAAATCGAGCTTTTTACTTCAGGAAAAAGGTATTTTTATGGTTTAAATTTATAAGTAATCTAACAATTATTATTAAATTAAGTGTGAAATAGATAAATTTATAGTGAATAAGACTAAAACCTTAAATAATGGTGAGTATGTGCAGAATAATGACTTTTTTCGAAAAAAACTATCTTTGCCCCAAATCTTAAGCGATTTTTAGGCTTTCTTATTAATATACTTGTAAGGAAGTAGATATAGCCGAGTTTCTGCACTTTTGTTAATTACAATTTGAAATGACCTAAAGGTTTTGTATTTTTTGAAAATTCAAAAGTGATTAATATAAAATTTATTGATAATAATTTTCACTGAATCCAGTTAACTAATATCTGTATATTTATACACTACTTACAAAATGTATACTGGTTAGAATGAACGAAGCATGCCACCGTAACCTTACATGAGTCATATTTTTTTTCAGTTTTAATATTTTTGTCAATTTCTAGTACGTATTTAAATGCAAGCAGGATATCTCTTTGAAGTACTAATGCAAAAACGCACGTGATAAGGTTTTGTTTAAAAAACATTCCTGTGACTTTTTATTCTTAGAATAGCTCATTTTATGAGGACATTTGTTCGTCACAAAAAAAATTTTGTTCTTCATTTATATAAACAATTGCGGAAAAACAGTAAATAACCGTGTAACAAAAACTTGATTTATATTACAAGATTTTCCCTTGCTTCTGACGGTATATAGAATAAGAAAAAATTTATCATTGAGGTGTTCCTGGCAAAAAAATTAAATTTTATTTTTTGGACGGGTCCCCGTTTTCGAAGTTCACGTGGATTCCACATAGATTTCATATTGATTTAACGCAGTTCTATGTGGATTCCACGTGGAATCCACGTAGAAAGTTTACTGTTGTCAAAAATATTTTTTGTTGTAGCACTGAAACTAGAGAATCTGATCAAATAAAATGTTTAATTTTTAATGGCTCCTAAAAAAATGCGATTCTGCAATTTTCTATAATACATCTTTTTTTTTTAAGGTTATGTTGGACGTAAATCAAAAAATCGCAGTGATACAGTGAATCCTATCACCTTACTAGTATTTTAAACTAAAATTTGTTAAAATTGGTTAATATTTGTAGTCAAGGCAGATTTTTCCCAAAAAAAGTTAATATTTTAAACATACTTTTCATTTTCGTATGTTATGGTACCATTATCTTCCGATTTGTCTGTTTTACACTAGCTGGAATAACGATTGTTAGATAAGTTTTTAATTCGAACCTGGAAACATCTTTTTTTTAAAGAAAAAAGCACGATTTCGCGATATTCTATAGATTGGCATTTTTTTTTTATTATGTTGGACCTAAATCAAAAATCTGCAGTAATACAGTAAAGCCTATTATCTTGCGAGTTTTTAAAAAATAAATTCGTTAAAATCTGTGAAGATTTGTAGTTACCTCAGATATTTTTACAAAAAAATGCATTATTTTGAACATAATTTTCATTTTTGTAGGTTATGGTACCATTAACTATTCACTTGTCTGTTTAACTCTAGCTAGAATAAATATTGTTAAATTTAGTTTTTAATTCAAACCCTGAAAACACCTTTTTTCTAAAGAAAAAAAATCGATTTTGCCATTTTCTATAGTTTATTATTTTTTTAAGGTTATGTTGGACCTAAATCAAAAAAGTCTCAGTGATACAGTGTAGCCTATTACCTTACTAGTATTTTATAAAAAAATTTGTTAAAATCGGTTAAGATTTGTAGTAAAGGCAGATTTTTTTCCCAAAAAAGTTCTTTTTTCCCACTGTGCGGGGTCCATAGATCCCTCATGCCGTTTTTGTTTTTAAATTTACAGATTGCTGGCTCTACTACTTTAATTGTCGGTTTATTTACCTCCATTTCTGCAATAGGAATATTTTTAGTCTTCCTATATTCGTTATTAGCGTGAACATTAAGTAATTTATTTAAGTTTTTTTTAAATCTCGTAAGTATTTATCCTTTATAACGATTATATTGCTATTTTCGACTTTAATGAACACATTTTGATTCTGATACTCGTTTTGAGTTGCATTAATTTCTTAGTACATCTCACACGCAATTTTTTTTCTGTACTTTTCGTTTTAGTTGTAATATTATGTTTCTATCATTCACGTTTCTTTTCCCTTACCTCCCTGCTTGCTGCTGTTCTACAATTTCTATAGTTTTCTAGAGCTAGCTAATTATTACTATTAAGGTATTCTATTTTAGGCTTTTTATGGATCAATATCAACTTTCTACGCTCGTTTTAAAGACACAGCTTATCTTTTTGCAGAGGTTTATGTCTCACTATTATGATTTCCGCTACTATAATCACATTTTTTATATTTTCCCTCGTTCCATCGACGTCTAGATCCTGATCATCCATTCCTACCACCTGAGGATCTATGCAGATGATAATTTTTTGCCGGTATTATATAGGTTCTTAGTCTTTTAGATTTTCTAGTTTTATTTTTTTTTAGATTCACTTAACATATACTTTCTAGGATTCGTAAGACCCGTTCTTACCTTAGCTTTTACCAGGAAATGGTCTCAATCGCAGTAAGCTCCCTTTCTATGTCCTAAAATGTTGTCGCTATGTCTCTTATAAGTGTATACAAGATCGTTGTGATTCTTAGTCAAGCCACGCGGTGCTGTCCGGTGACGTCCACATTGCTTTATGGAAATCAGGATGTTTGAATTAAGTGCTCTTAAGAAGAACTCTTTTTATACCAGAACTTAACAGCTCAAGGTCATTATTCATCTCCGGGAGGATCTCTTTCTCGATAGTTGTTTGAAAAAGTACATCCAGGACAATTTTTGCGTTGAGATCCTTCAGTACAATTTTGGTAATAAACGATGAGCCTGTGTCGGATATTCTTTCTCATTGCGCAAAGACACTCTCTTTAATATCATTGCTATTTTCTTTCGTCGGCTGGTGGACATTGGTAACCATGTTATTGTACAATTTATTATTGAGGTGTACATACAAAATTCTCCTATTTATAATTTTAAATTCTTTTATGTTCGTCAATAGTTCTCTTTTAACCAAAACAACCTGTTCCCAGATTACTTCTTACGCTTTTGCCATGCAAGAATATGTGCCAACGTACTACTGTTCGTCCTTTTTTAGTAGCTTAACCTCTTGAATAGCCGCTATGTTAATGTAGTATGTATCAAAGATTTTGCTTGCTACTTTAATCAAGCCTGTTCTTAATAGTGTCCTAACATTCACCGTTGCAAATATGTAATCTTTTTTTCAGTTTTTGTTGTTAAATTCCTTGTTGGTTGCATTTTAGTCTCGGTTCTGGCTATAAGTTTGTGTTTGGTTTGGGTACAGAGATTGGTTGTTCATAAGTATCAAGTTTATCGCACATAAAAGACCCTGATGCGATCCCAAAGTGGGACCACAGTACTGAAATGGTTGCCCGCGCACCTCCCTAGTCACTAAGAGCGTGGATTTTCGCAGCGTTCACCAAGGAGAATAATATTATGTTCCTCTGCCACTCGATCGATCTCTCTCTTATATCTCTAGTGATACTAGGAAAGTGACTGTTTTTTCGTCTGCTACGACAGTGTTAGGTCCCGTGTCTAAGTCATACAACATATCTTTTTAAGGCCGTGTCTTCGAACCCAGGTTTCCTTACACCAGCTAGATACAGAAAATGGACTTGTTCATTTGTTTACAATAAGAAGTTATAGTGTACAATTGTATGAACAAGTGCCAAGGTAAAAAAGTAAAAAGGTAAATAGGTAAAAGGTTAGAATGTAAGCAAAGTGGAAACAATGATAAATGCATCTTTTTGCAATTAGCTTGATACATTGTGCCTGTTATCATTATACTAGATAATGACATCACTTAAACGCCTACCCTCATCGGCTGTCATGGATGTGTTTACATTTCCAGGCTACATTAAATAATAATATAAATTTAGTTAGACTCCTGTACTACATCTTGTTTGATTATTCAACTTTTAACATACTAGTTATAATAGACGCGCTTTGCGCGCTCTAATTATGTTGATTCTTACTTTGATTTACATTAACGAATATTTTTCTATTTGTTTCATATTTTTCTATTCATGTATATGTTAACTCAACAAAATAATTATCTTATGTTTTTCATCATGCCAAAAGTAGAAATTTCTAATATATGGTTCTTTAACACTGGGATTTTTTTTAGAAAAAGAGACGAAGTAAACATTGAATGTTTAATATTGATATAATTAAAATTTTTTTGAATTCAAATACCATAACCAATACTTTAAGGTTTTAGATTTGTAAATTCATACTTATACTCTACGGTGACAATTAGATTGAAGAGTAGAAACAAGTCAAATCTTACTCTGGATAATTTTTATAATGTTGACAACTTTCTCATTTGATTATCTACTACAATTAAACGAATTTATTATTCAAAATAACCAACTCAAATAAACCAGTCGATCTGTTTGAATCAAGAAAAATAAAATAATGAATAATTTTTATTTTAAAGTCATTTTATTTTAAAATTATATTAACTATTAAATAATTCTTTTAAATCTCACTTTTAAATTTACCCGCTCGTTACAAGTCTCGACCAATCACAGAACGAATAATAAGGCTTCAGTCACGTGACAATCAATCTTTTGAGATATAATAAAACGCGGCTTCTATACAAGATTTTTCAAACATAATTATTTTTAAGTGTATGTGTTTGCAATTACATTGAACCGAAACATGCATACGCAATGACTTCATACCAAGCAAGTTCCAGCCTCTGTTAAAATTAATACTTGCTGCCTCCGATAATAAAGAGAGCTAAATGTAAAGAAGAAATAATTTGGGAGATGGGAAAAAAAGAATGGGATTTGTTTTGTCCTCCACCGCTAGCTAGGACTCATCAGTGTAGCACGCCAGCGATCCAGCTACATACGAACACGTCTAACACTTGCACTGTAATGTTATGTCATGTAAGAACCTTTTTTAAACCTTGGTGTGCAACCACGTCTGGTTCTCAATACAATTTACAAGATATGATCAATAAATAACAAAATGTGCAGAGTACTTCGGCTATATAGCATACAAACTAATAAAATTAAATAACTAGTCGCATCAATGTCTTGATACACTGTGGCAGGATAGAGCTTATAATTGTATTATAGCAAGTGATATTAACAATAAAAATACGATTGAAAGTACGATTTAATCAGTGATAACATCATCGAAGTCACTAGATTAATTATATGATGAACATACCGAAAATAACATTGTAGATAATAAATGCGCTATTTCGCTGACGAAACTGAGCAGTGTATTAATAATGAAAAAATAAAAATAGTCTACAAATTAACAAGTATAGGCTAAATATAAAAAAAGCAAATAAAAGTAAACGAAAAACGCTCGCACATATGAGTCGCATGTATGGCATATTATTAGTTGTGTAGCGCCATGCGTGGTTAGGGTAAGGATTAGGATAAGGATTAGCATTAGTCGTTATATGGGGGGGTAAGCGTTCAAATCGGTTTCTGAGAGTATCGGAATCCACGGAGAGTCCTTGGTAACACGCATACAGACTATTAAGCCTCTCATGACCGGGAACGCGTAATTGATAATTGTATGCACTTTAATGGCCTTCCCCCACAGGTTGTATACCGGGGACTGCAGAAGTGGGCGCAGATGAGCAAAAGCTGCACCACATGATCCGTAAAGAGTATTTGATGTTACTTTCGCGAGCTTGCCCGAACGCTCTACTATGTGGTCACGTAACTCGAGTGGAATAATGCGAGCGATAATTGCACTGATACGCGTACATAACCGCGAGGGCGGGATTGATACAGCGTGACACAGTTGACATTTTTATTTAAATGAATTCTGGCATACGATTGAAATAATAATTCCAATTATCACACGCTATATCAATGTCGCCCTCGCGGTTATATACGCGTATCAGTGTAAGTGTTAGACGTGTTCGTATGTATCTAGATCGCTAGCGCGCTATAATGACGAGTCCCAGCTAGCGGTCGAGGACGAAAGGAATACCATCCTTTTTTTCCTATCCTTCAAATTTTTCCTTTCCTACACGTTGCGCTCTTTATTTACGGAGGCACCAAGTATGAATTTTAACAGAGGCTTGAACTTGCTTGGTATGAAGTCAATGCGTATGCATGTGTGAGTGCAATGTAATTGCACACACACACACACATGCTTGAAAATGATTCTGTTCGAAAAATTGAGTATAGAAGCGGCGTTTTATATATTGAATAATAATATAAATTATTCACGATAAAAATCCCAAGCCGATAAGACACACCATCAGAAGAAAATAGTTCCTGAAGTAAATTAGCTAAATATAATACATAATTTGCACGAATCCAAGTGAGCACAAAACTAAAACATTAACTAAATCTCTGTATTCTTGCACAGCGATTTGTCAACTAACGCACATACGCTAACTGATTTATATGCAAGCAACGTACACGGAAACGGTCATGAATATACATAATTAACATGAAGAAATAGGCACATATTATGTATTCAGCAAGTTGATAATAAAAATAAATATACATAAGTACAGCAAACGATAGATGTATGAGTTTCATGTCGCGCAGCATATCATTTATCATCCTATGTTTTCAACCTACGTTGTATGTGTCTTTTCCTTTATCATAAGTGTATCCAATATATTTCAAATATTTAGTATCTAGCAGTGTAGCTTGCTTATTTGTCAGATATAGAACTTGTTTAATCTCAATTTCTTTCAAGACTCAAGATCAAAGTTTATATTATTTAGTCTAAGTAGGTAATGAGATCTTATTACTGTGCAACTAAATTTTTTATTAAAATTGTTTAGAATCTTTGGGTGTGTTAGGTTTGATTATTCTAATTTCTATGAATTAGTAAATTGAAATAGGGAAGTACTAGTTCTCTTTTAACATTAACGGTGATATAATTGTGAAAACTTTTATTGGATAGAAGGTTTTTTTATATCTACTAAGCTAAAATCATTGTTCTTTATTCATGCGATGGAATGATAACTGTAGTAATCTAGCACCCTTTAAAAACATATTGATTTGCAATAACCGTCTGTAATAGTATTACCTTTATTTTAATAAAAATTATGTCAGGATAATTCATCTGATCATTTAAATCAATGCCATAAGTAAATTTTAGGTTGACGTTAAAATAATTGTACACCTAGCTCAAATTTACGTTATTGTCAACTTTCAACTACAAATACAATTGCTTACATATCTCAAATAGACAATAGGTAATCAAAGAAGCTTATTTTTTTTAATTTCCATGCAAGTGACTTCTAAGTCCTCTATTACAAAATCAACAATTTATACAGACATGGAAGATTCTAAGGGAGTTTTAAACTTTTGATAATAGTATTTTTTATTAAATAATAAATATACGTTTTTAAAGAAAAATTTGTTATAGTAATAACATCACTAAATACAATTTTATATTTAATTGTAATATAAACAGCATGTTTTCTTGAACTCTGTATTACGTCATTTCAAAAAACATTTGCCAAAAAAATCACCTTATCCAGTAACCTGTAACGAGACCAGTAAAAGCTTCAATATAATTTTATTCACTAATTAACGAATAAGTATTTTCTATGTTATAGTTCAGAGGAGAAACACAATTTTTCTGACGATCATGAAGTACTTAGGCTAGACATGTACTCTATGAATTATTTATATGATAGAATTGATGGTTTTAAAGTTTGAAAAGGCTGTAGCATTTTGCAAGTCAAGTACTAGTTTGTTTGGCTGGTTGGTTATGATGTTTCTTTTATTAAAGGTTATTGCCGCAAATAAGGCTTCTTCTTTAATGTGTATGTTGTGTTGCGCGAGTGATACGTTAAAAAAAGCAAAGTTGTTAAATTAACCTATTTTGCGATCACGGGTATGTGTAATAAGCGGAAGATTAATCAATCGTTTGTAAGATTTTACTTCCGATCGTTGTTAGCAACAGGACGATAAATTCACTTCATCAGGATTAAGGCTATCGAAAACAGAAAAGCAAGATTAGTTACAACAATTTTCTTTATTATGTAGATGTTATAACGGTTTTTTGGCAGATCTGTTAATGTCTTAGGGCTCTACTTAGAAAAATTGTAACATAAAGAACGAATTCCTGGTAAGTCATAGATGGACACCATAAGCAGAAAATTTTGAGTATATGCGTATACGTGTATACCTGGCAAGTTCAAAATAAATAGAGAGAAAATTACGTAGAGAAATCGGTTGTGTATACGTTAAGGGTCCCGTAGCATATCATGAATCAGTTTCTATTCTTTACTAAGGTCAAATAAGTGATCTTTATTTTGATGGTGTTACAAGTATTATTTTTATATTCATACAAATTATCATTGACCTCTGTTATGATTCTTTTCATTGTCTTTAATTTTTTCTGATTTAAGGTCAATTAATTGGATAAGGTTTCTCTATGATTATTAATTGCTCATTTGTTATCGGAGGTGAACGTTGAACATTAAGAAAACGGTACCCTTACCAAATTATCCTGCAGACTTACCTGCAGACTTATCTGCAGACTTTCCTGCACAATTCCCTGCATACATCCTGCAGACTCTCCTGCATGTATATGCTCTCAAATCCTGCAGACTGAGCTGCAGCTGTTCCTGAAGACTCTCCTGCAGACTCCCCCGCAGACTGGGCTGTCTCAAATTTTCAAAAAGAAAAGTAGGGTCCAGATCATATTTATTGATGGGTTATCACCTGATTAGATGTTATCATCCGGATGATAACATTAAAACTAGGGAGTTAGAGTGTTTTTGAACAATTTTTTGAAAATAATTTTTTTTTTCTAATTTGTAGTTTTTCGAAAATTGTTCAAAAACACCTTAACTCCCCAGTTTTGGTGTTATCATCCGGACTATAACTACTAATTAGAAGTTATAAACCATCAATAAATATGATCTAGACACTACTTTGCTTCTTGAAAATTTGAGACAGCCCAGTCTGCAGGGGAGTCTGTAGGAGAGTCTGCAGGAATAGCTGCAGCTCAGTCTACAGGATTTGGGAGCAATATACATGCAGGAGAGTCTCCAGGATGTCTGCAGGGAGTTCTGCAGGAAAGTCTGCGGATAAGTCTGCAGGTAAGTCTGCAGGATAACTTGGTAAGGGTAAAGTGTGAGTTACAAACTTAATCGACAAAACAGAAACAGTTGCTCGAGTCCGATCGTTTATGCATGTTCGTTGACGAACACCTGTACGTATATTGATGTACGTAGTAAGCAGGCTTATTTAAATTTCAAACATGCTTGAATTTCTAATTTTCTACTACGTAAGAATTTTCAGCTTAAAAATTGTAAAAAAAAATGCAAAAATAACGATACTTGAGTCTTTGCAGATTTTGAGGTTCGGAACATTGTTTGTCATTGTAGAATCAAAAACGATATCCTAGATTTTTTAGATTTTCTTCAACATCTAGCGGAATAATCCTCTAATCAATGCAAAGTAAAGTGATGAAATTTTTTTGGCAAGGGTCCAGTCTTACACGGGACAACTCTGCACATGCACTCTACACCTAATATGACTACAACTATATATAGTGGCTCCGTATGGTGTGGAGTGCTTGTGTAGAATTGTCTGTGTAGGACTGGACCCTTGCCATTTTTTCTGCGTAAATTTTATACAAGGATGGACTGTTGCAAAAAAATTCTAAAAAGTGTCAACTATTGTAAAATTAGCACAAAAGTGTATTACGCCATTAGGAAGGGAGAAGGAAAGTTTTCGTTTGCGTGTGAGTTACCATGTGTGGAAAGTTAGGGCATGTAAAGCGAACGTCATATAGCATAATACGCATGCATACAACTGAACGAGAGTAAAGTTTTTCCCGTTCTGAAAGCAGGAAGGGAAGAACGGATTCCAGCGGGGGTAAAATGAAAATTTTGTTATGACTCAACGAAATTACTATATCTATAATAAGAACATATGAGGAGATTATATTAAATTTTGCAATCTTTACTCATTGTCCCATAAAATAAGTAGAGGTTAGACATGTCCTCGTCATTTTGTAATAGAAAACGCTTCCATGCATGATGTGGAAAAAATTAATTTTTCACAATTTTGAAATTAAATTATACGGGAAAACTCTTCAAATTTTAAAAAGTAGCCTTTCCATAACCAAGATTGTATATTTCTAAATATTAATATATACATTATAAATAAATTATAATCATATTCGATGTATGGTAGAAAAAATAGTAGAGAAGGTAGAGGAACATAAATTAATCTCAAAAAATCACCAAAAAAACGAATAAGAATCACATAACCATAAAGAGTAGAGTAGAGGAGGATAGAAGAGCACAAACAAATATGAATTGCATAAGTTTAACTCGTTTCGCGGGTTAAGTGTACGTACCCCTATTTTTTAGGTGCATAAATTTTTTTGTTTCAATGATTTATATCTTCATAGTTAAACTTGTAATCACAAAAAGTTTATTTACAAATTTGCGTGCTAGATAATTATTATTGTAATCAGTTTAAATACAAAGAAACGTAAGTAATCAAATATAATAATATAATAAATTAATCAATATAAGGTTCATTGAATAAAAACGATTTTTGTTTCCATCATAGAAATTGTGATAAAAAATTGTTATAATTAACTAAGTCCTAATTGCTATCCTTTTTACTTGATTTTGAAATACAAGAAGTGCACATATTTTTTTATTGCTGAACTATTACTCGAAATAACTTTATTATTGCAGTATGGAAAAAAAATTAGCAATTATTATTTTGTCTTTAAACATATATAAAAAATTCCAGTAGATCGAAAATTAAATGTAACGGGTAAGATAGATGAATAATTTCATTAGTTCATTGACTACTTAATTATTTGTGCTGATTTGGAAATATGTTTTGGATTCTAAAAACGTGTTTTATCGGTGGTTTATAGGTGCTTTTTCATCATTATTATCGATATTTCATGTATAGTTGCTATAAATAAGGCAAAAACATGTTCTTCATAAACTGTATAAGAATAAGGTATACAAAAAATATCCACAAAAAGAATCTCAGAATAAACATTAAATAATTAGTACCAAATTCGTTGGTTAGAGTTTGAAACATGTTCCTTACATATAATGTGCTAAGATTAGGAAAATTTATCTTGATATTACTAGTCGTGGACAGGATTTGTTTGTCTAATGTAACCCGTTGTGATCATATAAATTGTCCACAGCCAAACTTTTTAATTAAGTATTCTAGATACTAGATTCAGTAATTAAGTACGTTAACCCCTAAATATGATCTCGTCATTTTTTAGAAATATAAAAACACAGGGAATTCGAATATTTTCGTTTATGTACAATCAATAAAAATAGAATCAAAGATATCAGCCTTTATCGCATACATATCGTGTTCATCAATAATAAAATATTTTGAAACAGTTAGATTAATATACATTAGTAAGTTTTATGAGAAATTATCTGTCAAAAATCGAAAAATGACATTATCATGTATGTTAGAATTATAATATTTCATGTATATTGAATAAACCTATAAATATATGATAATGACAAAACTTATAATAAAGTTTTAAATTAAATGTGATAAGTTTTAAACAGGTAAATTTTTACCAAATACATTTTCGTTACTTATATAAGATTATTAATTTATATACATCATTTATGTAAAATTTGTAATGCGACTGATTATAGTAAGCGGTTTGTGTGAATTAAATTATTACGTGTGTGCAATCATAGATACAAAAGTAATTGAATAATGTAAAGTACATAGAGTTTCACAAATTAATAAGTAAATGAATCAAATATGATTTATCGATAAAATCCTTCCTTAAACAAGAGAAGATCAAGTGTAAAAGAGAGGAGGTCACGTTGCTAAAGCTTGAGTTAAATTAAGATGAACTTTTAACGTTGGCAAAATAAGGCAAACAAAATTTCAAATTCTGATTTAAAAATGAATAAGAATAATGAATTCAATAAAACAAGAAAAATGAAATAATTATGAACTTAACAAGAATAAATGAATTACGTAGTTGTATTTAAATCTTACTTGAATATGAGTAAACAAAGCGTGTAGAAAATGAAGCATCTTAGTTTTATATTGATAAAAATTGAATATAGTTATAGTGTATTCCAATTCCTAATATAATTATGTAATTTGGAAAAGTAAATATTCAATATATCGAATAGTTGAACATTGCTCTATTTTTACATGGAAAAATATAATGTGATAAAACGTATAAATTGTATATTTTTTTAATTCGATTGAATTGAGTCATCATAAATGATGGCCATGAATAAATGTTTTCGTTCCTTTTTTTAGGATATTTAAAAGTGTGAAAAAAGAATTTTTCGTCGTGGAATGAGTGGTCGTAGTAAAACTTCTCTATGTAGAGTATGGTATCTTTCTACGAGTAGTATCAAACAATTGTTGCAGGACGTACAATACTACTTTTGCAAGCGTCGATACTGGGACACTGACTGAACGTAGGGCTTCGCACGACGCATATTTTGTAATATTTAAATCAGCAGGTGTACATTTAGTAGACGTACAGGACTTACCCTGATAATAACTACAGTAGCATAGTAGGTTGGATGCTATTTATGCTTGTAATCCGAAGTATTCAAGTTCTGATACCGTTGGTCACCGATTTGATTTTTTCTGTTATTTCCGACCTAACTGGATTTAATTATTTAATGCTAATAAGAAAATTTAACAAAAAAATGTTAACAAAGGAAAATCAAAACATTTTTTTTATGGTTTCTAACCTGCAAATGGAGCATCTTCTTCGATTGATTGTGGGTTATCAAGTGGAAAAAATATTCCGACCTAATTCCCAAAGGATTCTTTATGAACTTCATTACGTCCTTCGTCTTTGGAATCTTTCGGTTCCTAAATAATGCCTTTTTAAACGTGTGCAGCAACGTATTTTTTTTTCCTTGCAAAAGTAGAGTTAGGTCCCAATAGTATTTTTTGTCATGGGTACAGCATATTGCCAGGGCCCCAAATGCCCGCGGGACCTACAATGCAGAGCCTGAGGGTCCTTTGCGATCTCCCTGGTTGGATGCACACCCATGACGGACAATATTTTTTGTTACATGGTGTGAAAAAAGTAACTCTTAATATTTTTTTTTTTCATGTTTGACACTGTCTTATATAATAGCAGATTTTAAATAGTAATGAAATAACTAGTATAACAAAGTATTTTTTTGTACCGTGTGCGTATAAATACTTTTTTCCACTTCGTGTGTTTTTCGGTACCTTTGGGCTCTTACTGCTTCCTTGCTTGGATAAATAGTATACATACATCGTAAATTACGTAGGTAATCTACTGTTTTTGCACGTTAAAATAATTTATTCAAAAAGGCATGGTTTTGATTGGAATAGGTACCGGTGTCGGTGGTGACGGGTCCAGGGCAGAGCCATCAATAAATATTTACTCTGTCATTAAATTGAAGTTTGATGTCACATCCATATTTATTTATTTCTTTACTAAATATTTTTTGGTTGGGGGGCTCCACTTGTACTTGTGAAAACCGGCTTCTCGACTAGGTGAAATTGATAAAAAGAGAGAAAGTTCAATGGAGCTTGAACATTAAGAGTTTTTGTATAAAAAGACCTAAATTAGTTAATTTGTACAAGAACACTATTATAATTGTCATTCATACATTGGTATAGTATCGACATTTCGATATTTTCTTATACGTCGGCCTAACTTTGCACTCTGAAAATAAGTTTGCAATTTTTAATCTGCGATAAGATTTGCCTGCGTAAAGTTCCACTTTGTGCCTTACGTGCAAAATAAAGTATGAATTTTTCTCATCATAATGATAATAAACATCCGTAAACATTATGTAAACGATGTACAAATCCCTTATATTCTAAATATTATTTTATATTTAATTGTAAATTAACGATTTATTAATAATAAATTATGATATTATTATATTTTTACCAAGTATAAGTACAGATATACTTTTGTTCAAGGTACAAACGCACGCATGTACCTGCGTCCGTATAAGCAACTATTCGAGTCCATTGGTTATGTGCATGAAACGTATTTTGTTATGCTTATTAATGTTAGAAGATATTTCAGAGCCTGGAAAGCCTGTACGTTTTGGTTGGAAAAGGTAAGAGCGCTGGTAAGTTTGAAATTTCAGTTCCAATTTCAGTTCTGGTATTCTGAGCAATAAAATCGATTCGCAACGGCATGAGCATCTTTAAGAAGCTCTTAGGTGTGCCGGCCTTCCAAAGAAGCGCGAGAGTGAGCGATGAACAAAAGGAAGCACCTCCGTGGTTATCGAAGATTAGTAACGGGAGCACGCGGACGATACAGGCGGAAAGACGCTGGGCGCATGCTGTGTGTGTGTGTGTGTGTGTGTGTGTGTGTGTGTGTGTGTGTGTGTGTGTGTGTGTGTGTGTGAACCGGAAAAGGCAGACTTGTGCGATTCTTTGTGCCCGTAGCTCGCGTTTAACGAACAATGCAGGTGTCAACGACAAATAAATTGTTTATGAATGTTTATAAATTCTCAGTTTTTTCTGTTTTCGTTGCTTTCTTTGAAATCCATACCGCTAACTGTGTATCATTAAATTAATATGGAGGGTACAGTACGAGATGCCTGAAGTTGAAAATGACAGTAAGGCAGTCTATGAACGAATGTGTCGATAAAGCTGAAAGTGGGACTGTTGGTGCAGCTAGACAATACGAACAAAATGCTGCTAGTATCATGACCATCGATCAACGATTCGTTAAATAACAGCCAAACACTAATCAACAATTTTTATGGCTATCCGAAAGCCTGCCACTGTGACTTATCTTCACGCACATACAGACAAGTAAAATGCAGCAAGTTAGGCTTGATTCAGTTAAAATTAGATATTGAAACCCTAGTGAAATCTCGGTTAAATTTTTTTTTGTTCTCGTTTTTTAAAAAAATTATACATTATCAGATATCGTGCTCGTATTTTGAAACCGGTGTGCCGATTTTGCTCAAATTGAAACTGGAACCTCCCTACATAGAGACTAGTAAATAGTGCCAGTCAGGCTTAATTAAGTTAAAATTAAATATCAAAACCCTGGCGAAACCTCGATCACTTTTTTTTCGTGGGCGAGAACATAAGGCATTCCGTTAGTATAACGATCGTGCCTAAACAGGGTACAAAAATTAGATTATTTTTGAGAATTTACTCACAAGATTAGAAAATATATTCAGATATATATATATATATATATATATTTTTTTTTTTCCTACGTTTTATAGATGTATGGTTTTAGAGCCAGGACTAGCTTCCCCCCACTCACCCCCGCTCCCACCTAAATAAGGTAAAATTCGTTTCCTTTTACCGTGAAATTTGACCCCCCCCCCCCCCACCAAAATTGGGCTTACT